>QFEU01003639.1:0-20268 GCA_003316345.1 Tricholoma terreum
AAACGTGAGAGAGTGGCCCTCATCGTTGGTTCGTTGGTCTTGATTGAAGCAATGATCCCGGTCTACAACCTTCTGGCCCAGGGCAACAATGGGACTGAAACAGAATTTGGGAGGGTGTAGAGTGTACTTGCGCCATGGGACATTGATCCTGCGGTTAATATATTCAAGCGAAGGTTTTGATAGTCTTGGAAAGACATTGTTGGGTTGATCCATACCATGTACTTAATGATCTTGATCCGAGCATCGAAAATTTGACCATGGCACGTCCTCGGGTGTCATCGATTCCCAGTGGTTGCTAATGCCCTTGCAGTAATCTGTCCTGAGCACACCTCACTTTTGACTCGCGGAGATGAGTTGGAATGATGATTGGAGGCCATCGTGGCATCAATGTGAGGCGTTCGGTAGTCACTATTCATTATTGATGCATGGTTCGCTTTAGTGCGAGCGGGGACCGCGTTAATTATGGTTTGCCCCAAGTTATGTCTGGTTCCAGTTTTATTGAAAACATATTTCGTAACTTTGCATCGTGTTATTAGCAAGCTTACATTAATCGTCGAGGTCAAAGGCCAAATTTCAAAACTGAACACCGAGTCGACCACGCATCCAATGTTTGCTACTGTGGCGGTCAACGCAATATTAATCCAGGAAAGCTGACAGCCAATATTCAGGATCAGACTGTTCACTGTGTCAATGCGTATCGTCACAAGACTTGGAACGAAGTAGCGAATGCTTTGTTGGAGGAAACAGTGGGTGTCGTCGATGTCATGGTGGGATTGCCACGCAGCGACCGCCATATGAATCTGCGTACCTCGGTCTCGTACTGAATCGAAACCCTGCTTATCGATGGATAATTTTTCCTGGTTACATGGGCTTTCCGATTGGGCTTTGGAACAGCGGGGGCGCTCTGCACTCGAGCTATGGAGCCGTCATGATCGGCCTTTGTATGACAAACACTCGGCGCTAAGCAAGATGTCTAGCTTGATTCTCAATGTTATGACCTCAGTAGTTGTACAACTTTCGATTCCACTTCCTTGGCAGATAAATTGTCTAGCTCGATATGCTTTTCGACCCCGCGTTCTAACGAGTATGTTTCTCAATACAGGGATTCAGGAGCTGGGCAATACAGACGCACCGAATCTGGCAAACACACGAGCAGGAGTCTCAGATGCCTCGCGAATCAGCACGGGCAAATCTGGGTTGTGTTGTTTGATTACGGGGTACTGTGAAAGTATGAATTCCCTGTTGGTGACGGACACGGAGTAACATGACCATGACGATGAGGCGAAGTACCATGGAGGTGATACTACTTACCGAGTGCCAGCTGATGCAGGACCAGATTGTGAAAGGAGCACGCGTATTTCACGAAGAGCTGGTGATAGTGCCTTTGTGAACGACATGGTGAACGAGGTTGACAACGATAGATTATGTCAGCAGTTGTAACTCACGCGACGTCCTTGCCAACCAACACTGGCAACCCATAGCAGCAGATCCTTTCCCAGCTGCTCACTGTCATGGACGACGACGAGCAACGACAGCAGGATGACTGGGCCAACAGCCGCAAGAGCAGGCTACCCTCATTCACAGAGGTTCTCTCAAGACGAACAAGACCACCCGTAGATTTATTTATGTTCTAGTGAGTGTGATTTTCAACGTCACCCAGCAACTATTTGTCAACGAGCATGTTATCAGCCTTTTCCTACAGCGCGAAGGTGCTGAAGATATCCTCGATTTCTGGCTGGATGTGCAACAACACGAGAATCTCTGCCGTGCGTATTTTAAGGATGTCCGAAAGTCAGGCCGCACGATTAAAGAAGACTGGCCGCAATACTGGGATTATGCGCGCAGACGAGGTTCCATCTACGGAACTGTGGTTGGGCTCAATCCAGATGGAGGGGGAACGAAGCGGAGCACAACGAGTACAGCCGAATTGCTGACTGACCAAGATAACCGCAATCTCGCCGCGGCCGGTGCCGCCAGCGATGAGAAAGGAGGACAAGGTTATCGCTCAACAAGTCCTCGTTCACCGACAGCTGGGCTTTCAGAGCATACACACGTCGCCTCTCCCAACGACCCGGAGGGGAGCCAACCACCGCGTTCGACCACGCCCTTTTCGCTCTCGGGTCTTACGCCTACTCTTTTTAACATGAGGCGTGCCTCCCGAGCACCTACTGTCATCCCCCGTTCATCTGCCATCACTCGCCTTGATTTGATTGCCTCAGCAGAGCGCATCTTCTACAGGTATCTATCACCTGCAGGTAACGCGGTGGGCTCACAGGAGAACCACGAAATCTATCTACCTCCAGCTCTCCGAATCCACAGCTTCCCACTCAGCAGCTCACAAGAACCAAAGACCCAAACAGAAATGAATTTGATGGCTCAAATCCCGGATATATTTCACTCTCAGAAAGAGTACTGTTTCCGGGCCATGGAACAGGATGCTTTTCCTCGATTCCTCCGCTCCAAGGCGTTTGGCAATCTCACACCCATATCTGCGCTGATGCGGCTCATTGCAGGACTTATCGTCCTGTGGATAGGATTAGCAGTTGGTTTCTCCCTCATCTTCCTGGATGTACATCCGAAATCCAAGAGATTTTTTGTGAGTAACCTCTGCGATCCTTTTCCTACGTTGAATAGTTATTTATGTGTCTCCTTGAAGCTCTTCATCCCCTTTACGTTTGCGATACTTTTTCTTGTTTCCCACCAATACGAACTCGATCCTATCCTTGTTTTCATCGGTCAATCGGAGACAACACCGTTCCGCACTCTCCGCATTCGCGAGCCTTACGTCAAGAAACTACTACTGGGTAGGGCGATATGGGTCAGCATCCTGGTAGCTATATTCGTGACAGCCTTGACGATGATCTTCTGGGCTGTACCTGGCCACCGACTGTAACGACGAAATCAACAAGAAAAACGGGAAAAAATAGGACTAGGTTTACCGCGGAATCTCTCTTTTTCTTATTCATGCTTTAGCGCTTCTCTTCTCCCGCCCCCTTTTTGTCACGATGATTTATGAGCTTCAGGCGTCAGCCCTTACATCAACCCCTTCTAATTCTTATTACTTCATGTCATCTTCCTTTTCTATTTGTTTTTACTTATTGTCCTTGTTGTTTCACCCATTTACGATACCCTATCCGCTGTTGCCGCATCTCAGAACCACCGACACCAGGAACACGCTATTCCCGCAGACCGCTCTTTTAATTTCTGCCACAGCTTTCTGGGTCATATATTCTATTATCTTGTTACCAGTTCTACCTCTGCGTTCTCGGATGTACGTATCACCAGGTGCAAAATAAGGAAGTCCTCTACCTATTCAAGTATTTTGTTTTCTTGCTGAGATGATTATCGAGCCGATAGATATATGATACATTGATTACAAATTGCCCACCCGATACCTAGGATTCGTTATATTTGCTTCTGACTCTCGGAGCAACAGTCGCCTCTGGGCAACGCCGTCCGGTCCATTTTTCGAACTGGACATATCCCTGTGCCAACAAGACCTCTAATCCTGGAACATTAGTCCAGTTTGCCGCAGTTTCCTTCGCCAACTTGAGCAGGGCGGTCTCGGCAGGCTTATAGGCCATATCGACGACGACACCAGGTCCATCCCGATATTCGAACAGCTTACTTGAAAGGGGGAAGATGCCATTCCCTATTGCAAGCGTCATTGCAGTCGAAGGAACCGTTGAGACAATGACGTTAGGTGCAGTGCCAGCCGGCCATTCCTCTATCCTGTCCAACACCTGGATACGAGCATCCGGGAAGGCAAGAGCAAGATCCTGCGCCTTGCTGGTAGTGCGGTTGTACAGGTAGATGACCTGTGCATCGAGAGCTTGAAGTGCATATATTGCGGCACGTGCGGTGCCGCCTGCACCGATGACAAGTGCTGCATGGATGGACTGTACGCTGGGCCTGATGCTATCGCGAATTCCTAGCCAGTCGGTGTTATCGCCGTATAATTTCCGGTTCGATCCGTCGGTAGGCTGAGGAATGATGGTATTGACGGCCCCGATAGCTTGGGCAGCTGGAGATAAGATGTCAAGAAGCGGAATGATATCGAGTTTGTGTGGGATCGTCACAGATGCGCCGCCAAAATCAGGTGCTGCAATTGCAGCTTTGATCTCCTTGCCGACTTCAGCGGTCTCGAGAAGATTGTATGTGTGTGGTAGTCCCAGGACTTCGAATCCGGTGTTATGCAATGTTGGTGACATCGAGTAAGCTATGGGTGTGCCGAAGAGGTAGAATCGCAGAGTAGGAAGCAAACCCAGGAGATTGAGCGCTTTCTGGATCTGGTTGAATGAGAGCTGCCCTGGGGCTGCCTTCACAGGGAGTAGGGGATGCGTGACAGGACTAAACGTGGTGTTCAGCACGCGAGACATCTGCCCTTCGACACCCATATTGATAGCAATGATAGGTTTAGACTGTGGCTGGCTGCTGGCCTTTTCAACGAACTCGTAGAGTTGAAAGTTGTCCTGGACCGTCGTGGCCTTCCCTACGAGCTTGATTATATCACCAAGGTCATGTGCGATATCGTACTTCTCCTTCACCAAGGGGCCATTCCATTTCATGTTACCACTCCATTCATGCCAGGATGCGATTATCTGAGATGACCCTTTGCGTGAGTTAAGTTCCCGAATCTTCTTCTGGGGAAGAGTGATCTCAACGTCGATGTATTCGACACCCAGGCGAAGGGCAAGATCCAGAAGGTCGCAGGCTTCCTTCTGAGCGGAATCAGGGAATGATCCTCCTTGGGACACGGTTCTCACAGTGAAGACTATGGGAAGAGGAGTCGCACGGCGTAGAGCTGCAACCTGGTCTGAAACATAGACTCTGGAAGGAATGTATGGACCGCCCAATTTGCAGTCCTTCGACTCGCGGAGCAAGTCAACTCGAAGTTCCACGGCGTCGACGCCTTCAGTCAATTGATCTAGGTGAGAAAGCGCTTCTGTGACATCCGGATAAGTAAGCGACAGGAAGTAAGAACGTCTGCCCGAAGCGACGTTGGGAGCTAGGTTCGGTTGCTGACCCGTGATGTGTCGGAAGAAGCGAGATGCTTCATCACGGACGTGGATTTTGTTGCTAGCGAGACTGACGTGATTCACGAATACGTGGCTACAACATTCCTGGAACCACGGCTCGCGGCGGCGGTAGACTTCCCGGACGGGTTCACCATACGCAGGCCGAGCAGACTCTGTACTGAGGTAATTCTCGACCTCATCGCGGTCCCGCATAACGTGCAAAACAAAGCCGTTCTTGTTCGCATGGGCCTTCAGAAGTTCCCTTGCTGCTGGTGTTTCCACAATACCGCCACCAAGGCTGATCACATGCCTGGTAGAGTTCTCTGCAAGTAATTCCTCGAGAATAGCAAGCTCCGCTGCACGGAAAGCTTCCCAACCTTTGTCGTGGACGAATTGGCGGAGGCCTATCTGGTGTTTTTCTTCGAAGTATGCATCAGCATCGATGAATGTCCATGATAAAGTTGATGCGGCGATGTTGCCCACGAAAGTTTTCCCAGAGCCACGCATTCCAATCGTCAAGATGGACGAGTCATGTCTTTGAGCATCGCTTGCTGGTGACTTCGATGCAATGCTTGCTAGATCGATGCCCTCCACCTTGAGACCGATCTGGGTCGATATTACCCTCAGTTGATGGAAAGAGAGGGAGAAATGAATGACTATAAGGCACTAACCCTGTTTTCGAGGTCATCCCACCAATTGGGCCAAGTCTTTTCCACACATCTTTTTTCCTCGATGACCGTATTTTCTATCACTGCGCTCAACACACTAAACGCCATAGCGACACGATGATCATCATAGCAATGGATACTGGCGCCCCGCTTGAGTTCCGATATAGGCCTCCCTATTATTTCCAGGCCATCATCCAGTTCGATGGTTTCGACGCCGAACTTCGCTATTAAGGGCCATAAATGACACATAAGCGCAGAGGAGTGACGACCTACCGAGCTGATCCATCATTGCACGTATCCTATTGCACTCCTTTACTCTCTGGTTAGCGATACCCAAAATCCTCGTCTTTCCGCTGGCAACAGCAGCCAGCACCGTAGCAGTCAAGAATGCATCCGTCATCGTCTCCATGTCAATCTCCTCGACAGCCTTTAGTTGGCCAATAGGTGGCCCTTTAACGGTGGTAGCAGAGGAAGTTTGGATAACCTGGCACCCCATCTTCTCAAGCACCTCCTTCGCAAACTGAGCATCACCCTGTAGGGAGGACGAGCCGATATTTGAAATCGTGCAGGTCGTCCCCGTGATTGCGGCGATAGCAAGAGGGTACGTGGCACTACTGGCGTCGGATTCGATGTTGTATACAGATGGGTTGACATAGATGGCCTTGGGAATATCATAAACATCTAAGAGCTTGCCCGTATCTGCGTCGATGCGCCTGGCAACTTCAACACCGAAATGTTTCATCATTGCGATGGTCATGTCGATGTAGGGCTGGGAGATAACTTGGCCACCGATGAGCTCCAGCGTCACCGGCTCTGCAGCGTATGGAGCGCACAGAAGTATAGAAGACACGTATTGACTCGAGACACTGGCCGACAGCTGCACCTTGGAACCCTGGAGGCCATCTGGAGCAATGGAGAGAGGAAGACAGCCCTCACCCTCGAGGAAGTCGATCCTGCTGCCATTCTCCTTGAGAGCAGTGACCAATGGGCCAATTGGTCTCTGCTTCATTCGTGCATTGCCAGTGATGACAGTCGTCGGGGCAGTGTCATCAGGTGAAGATTGGACGAGCGTGCAGACGGTGGTGAGGAAACGAGCAGCAGTACCTGCGTTACCCAGGTAAATTTCTTTGCCCTTTGCTGGAACCGATAAAGCGCCTCCGCCACCGTTAATGACAAGAGTATCTCCTCCATCTTCCCAAGCGAAACTGGCACCCTAAGGGATGGCTTCAGTTGTATTATGATGCATGCTTGGGCCAACTAACCTTGAGCTCAAGGAGTGCCGCCATCATGACTTGAGTATCGTCGGAGTGGAGTAGGTTCTTGACCCTGCATACACCTTTTCCAAGAGCAGCCAGGACAAGTGCACGGTTCGAGATACTCTTAGAGCCAGGCGTCGCCATGTGGACAGGATCGTGTTTTGGGACACCTGGAATCACCTTAGCCGCTTCTGAAAGTGTTTTAGCGATGACAGAATCAGGGACGGTCGTAGCCTTCTGTTCATACGTTGATCCGATGGTGGAAAGGATGACAATCTTCTTTCCTGTCCCGCTGTTTTTCTTGTCCACTTTCATGATATCAAGGAGACGATCAACAGCAAGTAGTTTCGCTGCTGGAATGCTTGTGATCCTGGGATCGGAGAGCGATATTGGCAGATTATAAGCCTTCAGGCATCTAGAGAGCCGGCCCACGCCAACTTGGCTCAAGATACCCATCTGCCGAGATATTTCGGCTTCAAGGATCATGCCTACGCTAACGCACTCCCCGTGCAAAAGTGTCGGGGTTAGCACGGCTTCGATCGCGTGGCCGATGGTGTGCCCGAAATTGACCAGGTTGCGGAGTCCAGTCTCGCGCTCATCAATGGTGACGATGTGCGATTTAACGGAGATTGACCCGACGATAACCGAGAGCAGGAGCTCTTGTGCGGTAGACCGGGTGTCTTTAGTGCGGCCTCCGTAATTGATGGAAGGCGTTTGGATCGCGGCAAAGATTTCGGTTGGACGGGCTTCAAGGGCACTGAATTCTGTTGCATTCCAAATGGCTGCAGTCTGCACAAAAGTGATGAGATTATAATCGGCCAGAGAACTGTCCGTCTTACAGACCTTGACTACCTCGGCCATACCATTCGAAAATTCTCGGGGTGGGAGTGTCTCGAGGAATGAGGCATCGATGAAGATGTACTCGGGCTGCCAGAATGCACCGATAAGATTCTTCCCGAGCGGTGTATCGATCGCCGTCTTTCCACCGACGCTCGAATCTACCATGGCCAGCAGAGTGGTCGGGATCTGTACAAAACGGACACCACGCATACTACAAACGAAGGGATTTTGTCAGCAGAACATCCCCTTGATATCGTGTATGAATGCACGACGCGACGACACGCACAATGTGGCAGCAACAAATCCCACAAGATCACCTATTACACCTCCACCAAGCGCGAGGATCACAGTATCTCTCGTGCATCTGTTCAGCAAGAGATAATCTTCAATATTGGCCTTGCCCTCGCGGCTCTTCGACGTCTCCCCAGGAGGAATCACATGACTCAGAAATCTCGGCTTTGTGGAGGTCTCGGAGGGAGGGGCTGCAAGGGCATTTTCGAATTCTATCTCGAAAGCCCGAAGGTGAAAGTCCGCAACGTGGGTATCGGTTACGACGACGTAGGTGGAAGACGCTAAGGTTGTTAAGACCGTGCGCACGATGTAGGGTACAAGGTGGAATCCGCAATGAATAGATTCCTTTCCCAAGATGGACACCTTCAGGATGTCCGTCGTCGCCATCGGGGGGATGAAGTTTGGATGAAGTGCAGAAGCGATCGATCTTTTCACTGTTCACTTTTGACCAGAGATGATCTATACCAGTCACGTGTTTAAATAACCCGTGTCAAAGATCGAAACAGATTGCATTGCCAACAGCGAGCTTTAGAACAAGAATCTACCTTGGCCCAAAAGATGCTCGTATGTAGACTGTTTACAATCTACCATCCGTTTACTTACCCCATTCCACTGACAGGCATCATAAGTAATTCATGATGCAGTAAGTTGTTCGACAGTGCCATCGTCTCGCTTGATAGTTACGCTACCATCCTAGATGGAAGGTGGATCGGTTATTGAACTCCGTGCTGAGCTCGACGTGAAGTTCACAGCATACCTCGTTCCCAAAGTACGCAGCCTTAACCATATGGCAGAACAAGCCCACTTCAACGACGCCCGTCAACATCTTAATCTGCCTAAGGAGCTGTGACAAGTGTCAAGAAAGTCTAGATGAAGTTTCATATTTCGGCACCTTGAAAGGTTCTTTCATCACTTCCTGGTCGAACGGTGCGTCGATGATGAAATTCCCATTATCCGTCACTATAGGCCCAGCTGCAGGAAAAATATCACTTCTCTAATTACACATGCATATGCACTAAAATACCTGCCTTTTTTGATCGCCATCCTCAGAGTTGCCTTGGGAGACCCAACAATCTGGTGTAAGTTTTGAAGGACTTTAGCGTAGGCAAATGGAGCCACTTCTATAGGAACACCAGTTGTGAACTAAAGCCAGTGTGAGAAGCAAATACATCGTGACGACATGCAAAACAAGGGACCTACGTTAGTACCCAGGCATTCCACGTTCTTTCGGTAATCTGCAACAACAACGAAGCTGCAAGGATGTCGAGATAGCCTCTTAATACGGGTTTTCCATTGGAGTTGATATACGCACGTGGTGGCAGCTTCTGCAAGAACCTTCTCCCGAAGTTGACATGCTCCACCACCTTTGATGCAGTTTAACTGAGGATCAACTCTGCAGCGAGTTGCGTTGGGTCGCGCACCATTTAGGATGATATGATCACTCACTCGTCAGCGCCATCGACGGTTACATCTATTGTAGGATACTGATCAACGTCTCCGAGACTTAGTCCGGAGGTTATAATCAGTTGTTTAGATTGAAATCCTGACAAGATAGGAAGTCAGCCAACGAAGGAAGGAGACAGAGAGACGGACCTGTCGGGATGAATACGCGGTTTCTATTCACACTTGCTCCTTGTTGCACGATCCGTTCTACGACATAGGGTACAGTGGACCCTGGAGCAGAGATAGTTCAGCTGGAGATACGGGAACACGGGGTTGATTTCACTCACCAGAACCGATGCCAATAATCTTCGTAAGATAGAGGTTAATAGGTCACACATAGCGAGACGTGAACACGCACTCTGTGTTCTGACTTTACATGCTGATCCACGGCCGTGTACGCCGCTAGCCTCTTTGATGTTTCAATGACACTCAGAGGTTTTAGTCCCGCACTGGGCCGTGCATGAAGCTCTGCCAACAAGTCTCTTCAGACATATAGTGGTCCAGGCAAGGAGCAGATCACCCACCTTGAGGGACGCCCATTAATGAAGTAGTCGCTGGTCTTACAGGAGGTGTGCTGGAGGTGATGAAGGAATTGAGCGACGCGAGGATGGTCCAAAGGACATATAAGGATGATCGGGGTAGTCGAAATGGTCCACAAGAGACGCCGGTCCGTTAAGACATCGGTTCCAGGATAATCTGCAGGACGACGTACAAGATCTCCGAGTGTGGCGGAAGAGGCATCTTCCCCGGGCTACAGGTGCTGGTAGCGGCAAAGGTAAGGATCAGCTGTGGGCGTCGTAAGGTGACGACCCATGTGCGTCTGACTCGACATGGAAGTTTATATGTAAACATCCGAAAAATGATTCACATCTTGCAGCTTTCCTCACGTTACCATCTTGTAGTAGTACTTGTAACAACTCTGTCACCTGTTCTCTTTCCAACTAGCAAACAGCTGAGGTGGTTGAATCGGCTCCCGTTCTACTGCTCAGTGTACGGAGACCATAATGAAAGCCGTCAAAGGTCCGTTAAAACTTTGCAACCAAGCAACTGCAGTGCATCATCGCTGATCCGCTTGCGTTAGGCGTTCTTTTCATCTGGTTCGTTTAGTCCACATCCTCTGGAATTCCGGGAACGCCTGAATCTTGGTTGCTCGACAGCGATCCCGCCGTGAAACAGATCCTACTGACCATGAACGAGAGGCAGACTTTTATCATCGAGGACCTGGATGATTATCATCTTGTCATCAAGGGGGACGAGGAATACAGGGTCAGACAGGAATTGGAGGCCGAGGTATGTCTTTACGTGCCCGTTTGTGCCCATTTGTTTCACCTTGACGGTGTCCCTACTGCAGCTAGAGAAAAATACGTACAGCTTGGAGGTGTAATTTTCTGCTCTGACACATACTTATCTTGACATGACCTCTACGGCCATGTTCAGACTTTCGTTCAATTGTTATACAGGGAAAGTGTGCTACATCTATGGCTACAGCTGGGTAACCCATTCGATGCCCATTTGAAAAGAATCCAGTGTGACCTGATCATTACGGATCTTTCTTCTCATCTTCCGCCACATCCACAGCAGCAGGGGTCTTAGGTGGAGACACCGGCGAGGGGGGTGAAGCCACTGACGGATTTTCCGTTGTAAGTGTGAGATTTTTCACTTCGCCACTCTCCTTTGGCCTTGTTTGCTCCTTCGAAACTGTCTCTGCCTGCACCTGTCCTTTGTTTTTCTCCAACTCCTTTGCGATTTGAGCTGCACGTTCGCTCTTTACCCAAGCACCAGCTTCACTTGCAGCTTCCACTGGTCGAGTCTTATATGCCATTAGATACCCTTGGAGGCTCGCCATGGAACATTCTCGCTCCGGGATCGCATCCGCGAAGGCTTCCCCGAGTTTAGCTATCCGCACGCGACTCAACTTGGGAGCACGTCCCGTGTGCGTTGTACCAGTGAACGGTAAGTCAAGAGTGGTGCCTGTCTTTTCCGAGCTCGCAGTGACATCGGATTGGGTGTCCTTGATGTTTAAGGCTTCATGGCCTGAATCTGTGGTAGTCTCTCCCTCCTCAGCATCATACTCCATCGTGGATGCCTCTGTGGGAAGGTAGAAACGGTTGAATAATTCCCGTGCCTGATATTTGCTTGCATTCTTGAATTCAACATGAAGATCCATCCGGCCTGGACGGCACAGGGCGGCATCGAGAGCAGAGTATTTGTTCGTAGTGGCAAACAGAATGCGACCTTCCTGAGCGCCAACTCCATCCAGCGCGTTAAGCAGTCCACTGAGACTCAGTCTACATGCATCATCATTGACCAAAAAAAAGGCGCTATTAATCGGAAACACTCACTTGCTCGTAGACGCGACTGCCGGAGTTCCCGTAGTGGCTGGCTTCGGAGCAGTGTTGCCGTTGGGTGGGGGCACATCTTCAGTACGATTAACTCCGTGCGTAAACGCTGCATCGATGTCTTCCATCAGCGCTACACAGCGTTCAGGTAAATTGTTGACGAGTTCACTCAATGAAGAATCATCGAGCCCTACTCTGGAAAGCGAGATGATGTAGACGTCCAAGCCAAGTTCCCCAGCCATACAGTGGATCATACTAGTCTTTCCCGACCCTGGTGCCCCATACTGGGAAAAATGGCATGAGAAATCATTGAATGCGATCACTCTTGATTAGATACGTACAAGAAGATATCCGCGACGGAATGGGATGCCACGTTCCGCGTACCAGTTTTTGCTGCTCAGGAAGTCTCGAGCATCGCCAATCAGCATATCCTTTATTCCCGGATCTAGAACGATGGAGTTCATTGACCGTTTTGCTCGACATGCTACGTGATTCCAGTGGTTCATGCTGATTACTCATATCTGAGTGTATCTCGGGAGACGACTGAGAAGCCTCACCTGTCGGAGACATACACACACATGTTATGCTCTTGGCCTGCCATATAAAATCTCCGTGCTTCCTGGAGAAGGTTCTTGAGCGCCTTGTGGTCACGAGTCAAGATTCTACAAAATTAGATTTGATATTTATTTTCAAGCTTCATGGCAGAGGACGCATACCCTTACCGGATGTACAACGTGTTTTCTTTTTCTCCGTAAATGCCGCTGTAGTTTGGTCATTCGCGGACCTCAAAGCCGATACTCATGATAAGACTCACGCTTGTTGTTGGATACGTGTGATGGTCAACCATCGTCGTTGGTACCAAAGAGAGTAGGTCAGAGATGCGGAAGGAAGGTAAGATATTTTTCGCGATGTCTTGAAGAATTCATTCGCATTGTCGTCCTCGCCATCTAGGACGACCGCAGGGCTATTACCTCCATAAGCCCTTGTGCTTATCTGTACGTCACGGGTTGTGCCTGAAGGAGGGTTAACCACAGCGATCGGGATGTACCTGAACCGGAGACTTACTCCACGATGGTTGCTTCGACAGCCAGACAAGGATCCAATCTGGGAGGTTGGAATACATCGTCGGAAGGGAAACAGGTAACAAGGGATACGCACTGTAACTGGCATCTCCCTGATCGAAGGAGGCATTTATGAAGAAAGAATCGACAATTTTGCCGTACGTAGAGACGACTAGACGTCGACACGTTTCAAAGAATCCTCCGATAACGATGAGCTTCAGCCAGTCCCTCAGGGCAGAAAATGAGAACAGGAGGGTGATGAAGGAAGATAGCTCTTGTGGGATCTCTGTTATGTTGGGGAGTGTCTCGGCCGTAAGGTTTGAGAGTGTCCCCGGATCTATGGTGGCGTTTATCGCGGGAGCGACTATTGAGCTGGAGAATATCTGTTGAATAATCGAGATGTAAGACGCCATCTTGGGGGTGTTGTCGGGGACCAGGTCTTCGAAAACTGGACCATTGTCGAATATAAGTAGTCTGACCCTTTAGCGCTCGGGCATAGTATCGTAAGCAAAAGCTGTGGAACTGACATATTGTGACAGAGCATGGGCGCCATCTATACGATCTCCCGAAACTTTGAAAGAACGTGTTTACTGAGTTGGAAAAAAAAAGAAAGGCTACATAGCCTCGAATAGATACGTCAGCAGAGCAGTTACGGAGGCATGTCATCCGCAAATTTTATCGTGAGTATGGGGCCTTGAGGTTCCTTGAAGCTACGATAAGGAGGTAAATTTAAAGACCGAGGAATCGGCAAAAGTTATGATTGGCGATCGGACAACCAACTACGGCTCACAATGACTCGGAGAGACTTTTCCATAGAGCTAGGTGAGGCGCGGCTTATCATCGGTAAACACTTCCCTACGCAGTCGGTCGAAACCCTGGTGCAGCTACACAATCACGGATATAGGTAGCGTCGACCTATTCCGTGTGCATCCGAGACTGATCTTACCATCTCTTCGCATCGTCGTTCAAAGTAACGACCCAGATCTCAAAACCTATGTGATTGACCTCCGGCCGAGGTCAGAACAAGGGATTGCAGTGGTTCCTTCATGTTCTTGTTTCCTCACCATCTCTCCTCCAAAGGTGGTCACAGGAACATACCATTCCAATTCCCTTCCCCTGATCGCCCAGCTCGTAACCCTCATACGCACCCAAACGGATATTCCAATCTCAGAATCCACCCTCGACACATCTCTAGAGTTGATACCCTACCACTATTTGCTTTCGGCAATATGCCCTGTCACATCAACTAATATGATTTCCCTCTCTCAGGCTCGCAGGTCTGGAGCCTTGGGAACCGCTGATGACCTCACAATCGATCTTCTGCTAGGAAAGTACCTTGGGCAGCTGCATAGCGGCGTCCAAAACTATTGGTACGGCCTTCCCCTCCTTGACGACAAAGAGCCCAGCGACATGTTAAAGACCTGGGAGGAGACCTTCACCTCGCTGCTTGAGGACCTCCTGGCGCAAGTCGAATCGCATGAAAACGAATACAACTGTAGATTGCCTTACGAAGACATCCGCCTGTACCTCTCACGCGCGATTGGAGCATCTCTTTTCGAGGACGTCGATGAGTCATCTCTCGTGTGGTTCACTGGCTCAGAGGATGATATATATATCACCCTCTCACCGGAAGGAGGGAAGATTGCTGCGATTCTCCCAAATGTCGCGCATGCGCTGTGGGGTGACCCGCTATTAGAGTGTTTCATGATGGGATCGGGATTGGACGGGCCAAGCGCCGCCTTTATGGAGGGCTACCTGGGAGGAGGCGGAAAGCCATTAATTGTGTTTCCGAGACAGCGTACCAAAAGGTTGTGGTACACCTTTTTTTTGGCACTGGTAGTGTTGACGAAGTATGGCGTGCCGACTCTGGAGGGTGATGATGAAGGGGTATTGGTGAAGGAGCAACGTACTTGGGCTAGGCAGACTCTTGTGAAATGTGTTGATAATTTGAAAGATGCCCCGTACCGTCTTGCACTTACGTAGAGTGTAAACAATTCTACAGTATTCAAACCACGAGCCAGGACTAAATGCATGAAACGGACTCGCGTGCACTGGGCATGAGCACAATATTGTGGCAACAAGAACAACTTGTAGCATGATATTCCACCGCACCGTAAACGTGATTGAAAGCTCGGGAACAAGGGTTTCGTACGAAATCGACTAATTCTGAAAGCAAACATTTAAAGTGTAACTTCTGTGTTCGGGGCATTTCGAGAATGGAGGGAGTGAAATCGAGCTATTATAATTCTGCGGTGATTGATTATTCAAGGCTACGACGAGCCGCACTGGCTTCCGCGCTCATTTTGTTGTAATGCTGTACAATGAAAGCATCAGATTAAATCAGATAGTGACAGAAGATGGAAATTGAGGGTGGGGGTATTGCAGGTAACGCGACTGACCTCCTTCTGCGAGTCAGGCATTACACGCCACGCCGCTCCCGCACGCTGGGCTAACATCGAGACTGTTTCTCCGGTATTCAGGTTTGTTTTCCTGAAGTCAACGAGGAAGCTGAAATCGGGCATGAGATAAAGAAAAGCGGGAGAAGGGAAGTGGATCCGTACAAGATGAAGGAACTGGGAACCCGCTTAGGGGCATTGGGATCCTTAGGCCTGTGCATCGCTAACTTTCCCCGAGCTTTCTTGCGCCGGTTTATTTCTTTCAAGACCTTTGGATCGACGGTCTTAAACCAGTTCAAGCGGTCTTCTGCCCACTTGCGACGCAAGAGAGCTGATCTTTCTGCATAGGCCTGACGTGCAAAGCAGCGATGAGTAATTTCAGAAGAAGAGGAAAGGATGTAGACCGACCTCCCTCTCGTGCTCGGGAAGTTCTCTCCACTGAACCCCATATTCCTTGTATCGTTGTGCCATAGTTGTCGAGTTGGGAGCCTTTGGTTGTTCTGCATTGCGTTCTTGAGCGAAAATAATGAAACCGTTGATCGGTCGCTGAGGGGGTATTATCGATGCCCGAGGGACGACAACTAAATTAAACGTCCCCGAAGTGAGAACGCAGGTAGACAAGATGAGAAATGCAGCACACCTCGTTCGGCAGGTTTCTTCTTCTTTGGCTTCTTGGCAGGGGTTTTCTTCACAGGGTGTTTCTCCTTCGTGGTACTGGATTTGGTCTTAGTAGAAGGTGTCCGAGCTGTTGTAGTAGTAGTCACGGCGGCCGCCTGTGCGAGAGGCGATGTAGTTAAGAAAGAACGCGTCTGAAAGTGAGACACGAAAAGGGCACGCGAAAAAGTAGGGCGTGCCGAAGACAATATAGGGGGGATAAGCCTAGCAGCGAGGCGAAGACCAACGGAACGAAACATTGTTGAACACGGTCACCAGAGCACGCCAACTTCGCCGTTTAACACGGCAAAAACGATATCACTTGTTGGTGGGTTTCTGAAAAGTGTGTGACGTCGGGGTGTCATATATATCACTGTTTGGCCATGTTTGTCTGCAGCTTCGGAACATAATCCAGACAGTCCATCATCATTATCATCATGATTGCTGCAAGTGGCACAATGGCTCATCTAAACTCGTCACAACTTCCAATATCCCAGCTTGAATCCCTGAAATTCAAGGCTAACCAAATCATCGATTCTATCCAGGGTCTACAGCGCACTATAGAAGCCGGACACCAGGCAGCCATGCCTGCCTGGCCTGATATTCTAAGCAAATACAACCTTCTACTTTCACAGACACACAGCTTCTCTACAAGTCTTATGGGTAATCCTTCTCTGCAGTCGGCCGTCGGTGGGCGGGTAAATCCGTTCGAAAAGATCGCGCTGCACCCAAATGTAGGGATGTCAGATCCCCAGCTAGATGGAGAGGTGATTCCATTGTTGAGAAATCAGCAGACGTTGGATGTACTGAGGATGGAAAATGACACTGTTCGGCGTCTTTCCGAGCATATGGTCACCAAAGGGTCGATTGGCGTCCTTAATGGTGTGGGACCTGGGCGTGATATGACAACGAGCGGTTACGGCTTTGGAAACGGGATGGGAGCAGGGAAGAAGAAAGTCGAGTACGAAGATGTGTTCGAGGAATGCGAAGAAATTCGGAGTGCCCATGACAGGCGCATCGAGCGAGCTGTGAGAGCTGTTACGATGCTGCGGGACAAATTCGAGTGGAAGCAGCGCGTCGAAGTCGAGGTCGAGGAGCCGGAGGAGCTGGAATGGGACCCTAGACATCGCATGCAGCCGGTTGATATCGATAACAACGTTAATGGCGGAACTGGCGGGGAGGATATGGAAGGCGATCATGACGAAGACGGCGATGGTGATGGTGATGTTGGGATGGAGTCTCCTGAGGGTGGAAGCAGCGATGAAAATGAAGTGGAAGGCGCATTAGTCGACTCCATGATGGACAGTAGTTCGCCCACTTCGGCAACTGTCCCAATGCCACCACTGGGCGGGCTGGCATCTGCTATCAATTCATCAAGCCCCGATGTAACGATGGCCACAAGTACACCAAGTAGCATGGTTCCATGACGTGTGGTAGCTCAACACGTTCAGGTACGCCATTTTCTAGCTGAGATTTGGTGTTTTGCGTAGCTAATATTGACATAATAGTTGCTTAGTCGCTGCTTCTCTATGGGAGCGTCAGACATTTTGATCTGGTCCATCTCACAACGACGGCGGCGCTAGCTGTGGTCATTTGCTTTCTGACGTGATGGCATCACAACACGAAGAATTACTAGCAATTCGTGCTGGCACTTCAATTATACCTATCGATGCAGTTTCAATTGCTCCACCGGTTGCACAATTGCAGCAAGATAACTTGAGCAACCAGTCTGCTTTCTTTCCTTCGCCTCAACCCCATCTTCCGCCGGTGGTGCCTTGGTCCGAGGAGTGTCCTGGCCTGATCTAATACCAATTACGATAGAAGAGAAGTCGGTCGATCGACCGTTCTTCCGTTTGTGATGATCATCACATACATCCAATAGGACATGTACGACATTTTGTCTCCCCTTCTTCCGACGTGTGCACATGCCGAATCCTCGTCTCAGCGCTCCACAATGGCGAGGACTTCCTCCGCTCCAAAATACATAAAACTAGTGCAGCCGTACCTCTCCCTCTTATCTTCCGTCCCCGCAAGCCCCGCTCTGTTTGTAAACTATCAAGGACCTCGAGCCCACTCGTCTTCCGCGTGACAGATGCATCTAACAACCACACTCCTTTTCATTCTTATTGGTGTTTCGTATCTCCCTTCTATTGTTGCTTCTCATTACCTAGACACTAAATCCGAGGCCAATCGTGATACGCATTCCCCTGCCCACTCTATAGCTATTGCACAGCGCCAACATCGGATCCGCCGCGCTGTTGTCGATACATGCATCTCTGTCAATGGTACGACGTTCCTGTCACAGGCCGGGATCGTCAATGTAGCTCTGGAGAACCTTCAGATTTGTGTCTGTATCAGTGTGAGTTGTTGAATGCGTTGTTCGTTCTCGCGAAAGCGCGTCGTTCAAGCTTCCACATAGGATCTTGATGTTTGGCTTGATACCGACGTCTATGCGCAACTCTTGATTAACGTGCTTGGTAGGCCATTAGTGAGACTGGTCATCGATGCGATGGTATTTGTCCCTCCTGTACTTTCGGAGTGCATAAACGTTGACCTAATACGTAGCTTATTGGCGTTGGCTCTGAGGTATACGCCCGCCACATGTCACTACTAACTTGACTAATTCTTTCCCATTAGGAATGCGTCCTCTCCACTAATGCGCAGCGTATTTGTCAAATCGATGCCCCTTGTGCGTTTGAGTGCAAAGAGAACTACACTGAGGAAGACGGCGAATGTATCTGTTTACCTCCCTTTCAAGATTGTAACGGTGTATGCAGTGTTTTCACTAATGTACGCCCGCAAGACCATTCTCTCTCTCGCCAAAGCTTATGTCTATCTCCAGGGCTGCGGGTCGGCTTCTCCTGTCGTTCCCCGTCGCAAACGCCGCAGCATTCCGATCACGACCCTCGTTCAAGCCAAGCACACCTGTAATATAAACGAATCCGTTTGTGGGATTCCCGGTCGCGAAGATACGCTCGATTTTGAGTGTGTCGATACGCGTGATGCGCTGGACAGCTGTGCGTGATTGACTTGTATTGTTTGGTTCATTTCTTCCAAATACGCTGATGATTGATCTTACAGGTGGTGCTTGCACCACCCCTCACCCTTTCTATGAGGCATATCGCACCACAAGGAAAGGCATAGAATGTGGTCGACTTCCCGGTGTCGTCACTGCTCGCTGTGCTACTTCCCGGTGCATTGTTTCGCGTTGTAAAGACGGTCAGCAGCCAAGCGCTGACAAGACCATGTGTGTCTCCACCGCGCCCAACCTCCAACAGTCAGTTATCGATAGGTTTGGACCTTGGAGGCTAAGCGAAGGCCAAGAATCTAGATCTTAGTTGACTTTTTCCCTTATTTTGTTGCTTCTGAGATTGGGTCAAGGACAATGGGTGTTTGGGTTTCCGTTGATTCAAATCTGTTTCACAAGTTCTTTGACGGGATACTCGATTTCTTTGTCTACCCATGACGTCCTGTTTGTTATCCTACTCTCGTTTTCGTTCTTGGTTGTCTTTATACTATCTCGCCTTCCTTTGGTCTGCTGCTCCGAGCCTCCGACGACATTGGGCAGTAATTTTTTGCCTTGAGGGAAACAACGCGGTCAGGTGATTAATATTGCCAGACGCGATCATGCATAGTGCGTCAGCGATCGATCATTCCGTACTTAGCTTTGGGCTAGTTGTGCCTGGGAGTTCTAACCCGATAACGATGCTGCTCGACACGACACCCTACCTCTACAATAATGAGTGCCCCATAAGATCAGAACACACGGATGTGTCCATCCAAGTCGATGAATTTTCTGCTGCAGAACTACACACAGGTCGCGGAGTTGTACCAAATTCGAATGCTAGTATTCTTTTTTGTCACATTGATGCGGCGTACGCTTCCTTCCGACGAAGGTCTAAGAAAGAAGACCCGAGATTCGGGGAGCAGCAGATGTAACTAACAGCGGTCGGTCTAAATATGGCAACTGAGCGGCGATTTCGGGAATTCTGACTGCGAAATGTGATAGGGTAAAAAATGAATAACTAAGCGGAGAATCGAGTGGACAGTCCTGCTCGACGCGTCACGATCGAAACTCCGCTTCTGTGCCCCCCCGACGTGACATATATAAACCTGCATTTCTCTTTCTTCGCCACCTTTTTCCATTATCACTCTTCAGATCCCACCACCACTCCGACGCCAGATCAATGCGTCTCGCTACCACATTCCTTGTTCCTTCAATCGCCACGGCGGCGTTTTTCTTCTCGACTGCCTCCGCCTTTCATCATTCACGCGCCAAGGCGCTCAGCAGACACGGCGCCC
>QFEU01003641.1:0-24821 GCA_003316345.1 Tricholoma terreum
AAGATACAGTTATTTCTATTGAAAAAGAGTCTTCATTTTATTAGTCACCATATTTCTATATACCTGTAAGTTTAATAGCTATCACTATCATTGGACTAGATTGTATTGATTACTATTAAGCCTCTGCACAAAGGCTGGATGGCTCGTAACATCAAGGTATGTGTATCCTTTGGACATCCTTTTATACAACTAAATTTGCTACAGATTGAATTACAACCAAGCTTAGAGACACAATTTGCAAAAGTTTTATTTTACTTCAGAACTCTAGTTCAGAGTGTCGAGAAAGTGCTAGCCATGGTTTCTTTCTATTCCCCATCACATGTCAACCTTCTTGAACTCTCCTACAATACACTTCTATCATGTATATCTGAGAATGGTCTCAAGGTGATAGATATGAAGTCAATATGCTTAGTAATTGCAATGATATCTCACCTGCCATTTCCTGAGAATATGGAGGAGTGATATTTTGTTGTTAAGAAACCTGGGCTTGATGTAGCTTGCTTGGGAGGTAATGTTGAGGTCTTTCCAGAGAAGGAGTAGAGAATACTATATCTGGTAGAGAATACTATATCTGGTAGAGAATACTATATCTGGGCATAGTTAGAAAATGTCAAGTTAGACTCCAAGAATGTGGAGTTGGTACAATCATCACACAACATCTTTTCTTTTTACTAATATCTTGAATCTTGTTGTATACTCTCTCCTCTTGTATATATCTATCACATCAAGTCACCAATTTATATCACTCCCATCGAAATCAAGCGCCACGTAATGAACATGTAGGAGCTTTATAATCCGGCTACGTTCTTGAACAGCACTTGTTTCAGTAAACTCTACCCATCCCACAACTCCTGCAATAGCTTCACTACCTTCAGTTCTCATTACTGCTACAGAATGCCTAATTCACAATGGTAAGTACCAACATTCCAAGGCAAGAAACAACCTGATGGTTCTCCACTTCGACTTTCCGGGTTAACTGTGCAGCAAGATTTTATCTCAGAAGTGCAAGCACTAGCTCCATCCGGGCCACCTTCCACCCCTTTGCTTTTTCAGGCAGGTCAAGTATCTGGAAGTCGTGTCTATTCTACCATGCTCGCCTCTGTTCATATGATAGAACTGAAGGACGATACCATCATCGCTTCTGATAGTTTTATTGACAGGCTTTTTCCTAAGAAGCGTATGTCATTTCCGATTGATCCTTGTATCTTTAAGGCCCTTGCAGAGAAAGGTCTGTGGAGTCACGGCAAATCCTTATTTGCAGGGATGGAGTATACTGAGTATAGCATGGTGAAGTGGTTGAACAATGTTGGAAATACTATAGGGGAAGTCTATGGTCATTTTGTGTTGTGAGTCGGGGAGGGTTCTCTTTACTTAAGGGTCTCTCAACACTGAACATATATAACTTGTATTGTGTTGTGTCTAAGACAGTAGTAAAAAGAATGTATTTATCTACTAGGACTCGCGCATATGTAGGCGCGAGTCAAGACGATAGCATGTAAATTAAACAAATATAAATATTGGGGCATTGCTCCGGATCACCACACCCTCCCCCTCAGGCTTCATCCAACGGTGAAGCATTTTATTTTGAATAAAAACAAGACGATCTAACGCGTTGTTGGATTGTCTAATAAGTTCACTTGTCGGGGTTCGACGGGCGATCAACCATGTCACTGTGCGACATAGGCACCATGTCCGGTGTCACAGGAGGTGAGATGGTCCGTTCATGTTCCGGCACGAATGCTCCCGCAGGAGGAACGACCGCCTCGTTGACCGATGGCAACGAGGGGGCTTGAGAGATGGGAGTCACTGAGGGGTTACCCAGTGAGGAGGTTTCGACCGACTGATTTCCTTCTAGGGGACCAGCGTTGCAGCAGTTAGATTCCACGATGGGATCGTTGTCATCGGTTTCAGGGACGGAGTCAGTGCATTCACTTTTTTCGCCTCCCTTCCTTCTTCGCATCGGTCGCGTGAAAGTCTTGAACCAGTTGTTGGAGGCAGCTCCTCTGAACCCTCTTGGAGGAATGCCTGATGCGACCCGACGTTGGATCTTGAGAGCCTTCTTTTGGGCTCGGGATGCCTTGATGGGGAATTGGAAATCCGCCCATCCGCCAGTTGGATCAGCCTCAAGGGAATCATTCCCTTGTGGAGGACAAGTAACGGGAGCTGTGGTCGATGGTCCGGTGATGGGTCCCTACACCGCCTGGCCGCGGAAAACGTGATATTTAGTGATTTCAGTATCATAACCTGCTAACATTTCTTCAACATCCCCTGCCTAACTGTCTTCAACGCCTGCGACCTCCTTCTGCGACTTTGCAACCGGGTCGCATCATAGTCTGTGGCAGCAGGCCGTCGCATCAACAATCCAATCAAACGCCCCACTACTCCACTTGGTCCTTAGCGGTTGGTAGTACCGAAAGCAGTGTCTACATGAGGGTCACATACTCGGGGTAGCAAGGAAAGGCAGTGTCTAGTCTCATTTTATTCATTATATTCCTTTCATATTATTTCAGCTTTATTACTTTCTATTTCTCTGACTTCTATAAAAGCCCATCGTACATACCACAATAAAACAGTTCAGTTCCCCCCTTTCAACCACAGTTCAGTACTAGTTCAGAGTAAACAGCCCAAAGAAAGCCTTTGACACTATCGCCCATTACGACTACGCCCCTTTTGCGACTACTGCGATCTGCGCAACACCAACATCCTCATTAGAGAACGGTCAACCTGACAACCCAGCTACATATTATAACCCGTCGAACTTGATCGCACATCCACAGCCCTATTGCGCTAACTACGCTAATCGACCACACCACCTGTTACATCCGTAACTTCCAATGGGTTTCTGATCGGAAATCCGACCGCAACTCCGTTCGGCTGTATGTTTTATATTACTTTTGATTGATACACTTATTACATCACGTTCCACACCACTCATTAATATAGGTAGCTTAGTTACATTACTACGGCCTGTGCACCCGTTACCCACGCTGGACTTTCTCGTAGACACCGCCTCATTACCAACCTAGTATAAAGCTTAGCTACTTTCACTTGTATTCTTCAGTTCGAATATCGACCAAGTCACACCTAGCCCTCTCGCACCTTAAGTTCCAAGTCTTCAAACTTTCCTCTCAGAACCCCTTTCCCTCTCTTGGACTTCCTCATCGGAAATCTGTTCTAGTCTCCGTCTCTGTTCTGAAGTTAGGACACGAAGCAATACGAAGGGCGCAACTTCTTATAAGTTGAAGCCAAGTCCTTTCCATAAATCCCGTCGGATTCCCGTCGGAATCCTGATGGGACTCTCAGTCTAGCCCGGTACTTAACAGTATATTCGAACTCACTCTTTGATTGTTTTATCAACCACGTTCTAATCATGTCACAAACCCAGGGAGCACGCACTACACAAAACTCCCAACATGCAGACACAGTACCAGGATTGAACGCAACATGGCGATCAAGCCTATCACACACACCCTCCCAAACACTCAGCACTTTCAGATCTTCATCCCGCCCCAGTAATATCTTCCGAACAACTGAAGTGGCACCAGCATCGATTACCCCATCTATCAGTGCTCGCATCGCATCATATGAAAGCCCCTGACCTTCGAACATTCCCTCGGGTAATTTACACGATTATCCGGAACATCCAAATTCACCTACATCTCCCCTTGAATATGATGACCGTGATGATGCCCCTGCAGATGGTGGACCCCCAGGGGATCCACCAGGTGGCAATGATCCAGACGACAGTCCTCCAGGAGATGATAACAATCCAGATGATGGTCCTCCAGGAAATGATGATGATCCAGGTGAAGATCCCAACTATAATCCCCAAAACCATTCTACTCCGCTGGGTTCCCCGCGCAGTTCTCCAGATATCGCAGGACAATTTCTCGGAGCAATTCAAAGCCTAGCTATGAACATCATTTCAATGCAACGACCAGCAGCAGCTCCCCGACCAGAAAAAGTCAAAGTCCACGAACCAGAACCCTTTGACGAATCGGACCCGCGCAAACTCCGAAGCTTTTTAGTTTCATGCAACCTCCATTTCCGAGACTGACCCTACGCCTTTCCGAACGACGAGAAGAAAATCCTTTTCGTCCTCTCATATCTCAATGGCTCGGCAATCAGTTGGTTTGAACCCGGTCTCATGGACCCGACCCATTGGATGTGGGATTTTGAGGTATTTCTCAATGAGCTCGAAGTCAATTTTGGCCCCCATGACCCTGTCGGGGACGCCGAAAAGAGTCTCACTGAAATTTCTATGAAGGATGGTTCTCGCATAGTCAAGTATAATGTGGAGTTTTGGAAGTTAGTTGCGAGGATTGACTGGAACGAGTCTGCCCTTACAGCGCGGTATTTCTGCGGGCTTCCACTGAGACTTCGCATTGAAGTAATGTGTGGCGGTAAACCAAATGCTCTTGCCGCCATGCAACTAAAAGCTCAGGACGCAGATGACATCTATTGGATGCAGAAGGATGAAGCCAATCAGGAAACATGGAACTCCAGAAATTCCGGGAATTCGTCAAAGAAAGATTCCAAAGGCCATTCCAATTCACCTTCAAATTCCAATTCTAATCAATCCAGTTCTAAAACCAACTCATCAGCGAATCACGGCAACTCGTCATCCTCCGGGAAGAAGTCCGATAGCAAGGACAAACCAAAGCCCAATCCCCTGGCTGAAAAGCTAGGCAAGAACAGGAAATTAACCGGAGAAGAGCGGGAACGCCGAATGAAGGAAGGATTGTGTTTGTATTGCGGAAAATCAGGGCATGTAGCTCACGATTGCCCGAAAGCAGTCAAAGCACACGCAGCAGCAGTTGAGTCAAAAGACTCTGTGGATTCAAAAAAATAGTCCGCAACCCCCAGGTAATGTCTTCACGGACTGAGGGTTGCGTTGACCTTGACCATGTAGCAAAATTCATCCGACTCAACGTGTCTGCTCTTTCAGACCCTGATTCCCTTTTCATATCCCTCGCAATCCCGAACTCTTTATCTATGCACACTCTTATTGACTCTGGTTCTTCCCATTGTTTCCTAGACTCGTCATTTGTATCTAAACACAAGATCACAACTACGGCAATTTCTCCGATCGGACTCCGTCTGTTTGATGGGACTTGCAACTCCATCATCTCACAGATAGCTGAGCTTCCGATTACTTTTCCATCTGGTGAAGAGTTCACTCTGACATTCTATGTAACATCGCTCGACTCTCCCTGCTCTGCAGTTCTAGGATACAACTGGCTAAGACAATACAATCTGTTGATTGACTGGTCCACAAACCAAATAACTTTCCGTTCTACAGTCCATAGAGGTCCAGCCCCGTCGACGTCCTCCGGTGAAGCAACTCCATTGCGAGAACCATCTATGAAAACCCTGAACTCCCTAGCGGAACCAACCCCGCGCAAACCCGAACCACCCCCGATATCAATGATCAATGCGGCAGCATATGTACGCGCTTGTCGACTACCAGGCTCACACGCCTTCCAACTATCCCTTTCAAAAGAAGGAACATTCGCAAAATCCGCAGCCCTGGCAGAAACTCCGATTGATCTTTCAAGTATTCCAGAAGATTATCACGAGTTTGCTGATGTCTTTAGTAAAGGCAAAGCAGAATCACTACCCCCACACCGTCCCTATGATCCTCAAGATTGACTTGGAGGAAGGTGGAGCACCACCTCCAGGACGCATGTACTCTCTTTCTCCGTTGGAGTTAGAGGCACTCCGCATATTTATTGACGAAAATGTCAGGAGTGGCTTCATAAAACCGTCAAACTCTCCGCACGGAGCTCCAATCCTCTTTGTCAAGAAGAAGGATGGGAGCCTACACCTTTGTGTCGACTACCACGGGCTAAACAAGATCACGAAGAAGGATCACTATCCGCTTCCCCTAATCTCGGATCTCCTTGATACCCCGCGGAAAGTTTGTTTGTATACAAAAATCGACCTTCGTCACGCTTATCATCTTGTCCACGTTGCAGATGGAGAGGAATGGAAGACAACTTTCCGCACTCGCTATGGCTCATTTGAATGGCTAGTAATGCCTTTCGGACTTTCTAACGCACCCGCAGTCTTCCAATGTTTTATGAACGACATCTTCAGCGACCTCCTCGACATTTGTGTCATTGTTTACCTTGATGACATACTAATCTACTCCAATGATATGTCTCAGCACAAGCAACACGTCAAGGAAGTCCTACAGAGACTCCAGAAGCATGGTCTATATGCTAACGCAGGGAAATGCGAATTCTACAAAGACACCGTGGAATACTTAGGCTTCATTTTAAGCCCGAACAGACTCCTTATGTCCCAGGAGAAAGTTCAAACCATACTCAATTGGCCAGAACTGCGCAAAGTGAAAGACATCCAGTCTTTCCTTGGTTTTGCAAATTTCTACCGCCGATTCATTTTCGGGTATTCTGAGATCACAATACCGCTTACCCACCTTACCCGAAAAAATGCCCCTTGGAACTTCGATAGCAAATGCCGCGCAGCTTTCGAGAAGTTAAAGGAAGAGTTTATGCATGCTCCAGTCCTCACTCACTGGGTACCAGATGCTAAAATCATGCTCGAAACAGATGCTTCGGACTATGCCCTCGCAGCAATATTCTCTGTCTATACTGACGACAGGGAAATTCACCCAGTCGCATTCCACTCATGCTCCTTCAACCCCGCAGAACTCAATTACGACACCCATGACAAGGAACTACTCGCAATCTTTGAAGCATTCAAGCATTGGCATCAGTACTTCGAGAGTAGCAGAATTCCGATTGATGTCGTCACTGACCACAAAAATCTGGAGTATTTCGCAACCACTAAACTATTGACTAGACATCAAGCGCGATGGTCCGAGTTCCTCTCGCAATTTAACATGGTCATCCGTTTCCGTCCCGGGAAATTAGGCGCAAAACCCGATGCTTTAACTAGACGATGGGACATCTACCGCAAAGGGGGAAATAGCGACTTCGCCACGGCAAACCTGAGCAATTTCCGACCTATCTTCACTCAAGAACAACTCACCATGTCACTCCGCGTGAGTACCCTTGCAACTCCGATTATTCGGAATGCTATCATTATGGACATTGAGCAGCTCCATAACATCATTTGTTTATCCCTAACACTTGACCCACTTTCCGCAGCCCATCTGCCTATCCCTACTGCTCCAAACTGGACCATGGACAAAAGCGGACTACTCCATCAATACAACCAGATTTACGTCCCGGATGTTAACGACCTCCGCCTGAAAGTCCTCTGGTATAATCATGATCACATTCTGTCCGGCCACACTGGGCAGAACAAAACCCTCGAACTCATTCGACGAGAATATGTGTGGCCCAACCTACAAACCTTTGTGCAACACTTCTGCAGTTCATGCACCACATGTAAGCATTCTAAAGTACCCCGTCACAGACCCTACGGACTCTTGAAGCAACTTCCCGTTCCGGAAAGGCCGTGGAATTCTATTTTGATGGATTTCATTGAGCACCTACCAGAGTCCGATGGCCACACCGCTCTCCTAGTCATTGTGGATCGACTATCTAAGCAAGTTATATTCATCCCTATGGTAGACGAAATTACTGCTCCCGAACTTGCAAGACTATTCATCATCCACGTGTTCTCCAAGCACGGAGTTCTGTCCCATGTCACTTGTGATCGGGGCTCCGAGTTTGTTTCCCACTTCTTCTGCTCACTGGGAACCACACTAGACATGAAGATTCACTTTACTTCGGATTATCACCTGGAAGGTGATGGGCAAACTGAACGACTTAATCAGACACTCGAACAGTACCTCCGAATTTTCTGCAACTATCAGCAGGATAACTGGTCCCCGCTCCTTCCCCTCGGAGAATTCGCTTACAACAATGCTCCGAGCGCATCAATGGGAACATCTCCATTCTTCGCGAACAAAGGTTACCACCCGAACATCACTGTCTACCCCAAGCACGAACTTGCGTCACAACGCGCCCGAGAGTTTGTCGTTGACCTTGATGAACTACACACTGAACTCCGCACACAGTTAACTGCAGCGCAAAAACATTACCAGGGTCCTGTGGATCGTCGACAGATTCCCGCTCCTGACTTCAAAGTTGGAGAGCAAGTCTTTGTCAAGGCCGAAAACATCCGCACCACACGTCCGTCCAAGAAACTATCAGAAAAGAATCTAGGACCTTTTGACATTATTGCACGGCCTGGTATGCACTCTGTTACAATTCGGCTCCACGATCATCTCCACGCAATTCACCCGGTATTCCATGTCTCTCAGCTGGAACTGGCAACCCCGAATCAAATCCCGAATCAGACTCAACCCCCGCCACCTCCAATCGAAATCTCTGGTGAAGATGAGTACAAAATAGCGGCCATCCTGGACTCCAAGATTGACAACTGGAGAAAATGCAAATTATTGTTTTTGTCCGCTGGGCAGGGTATGAGGGCACAGATGAGGAAAATTTGTGGTTACCGGCTACTGAACTTGAACACATGCAGGAGCTTCTGGCGGACTTCCATGCGTGATACCTGAGCAAACCTGGTCCTTGACCAATTACACTCAATCACACTTGTAGACAAGGAGACAAGAGAATTTTATAAAGCAAAAAGAAAAAAAAATCTATCTAAGGCACGACCCCCGTGGAACCTGATGGGCCAGCACCCTCATCATCACTCCCCACGGACTTCACATCCTCGCCCACTTCGGACTCTCCCTTTTCACTCCCCTTCTTGCTCCCCTTCTCAGTCTCACTGTCATCCTCCCCCGCATTCTCAATCTCCCACCTCCTCCTGATGATGAACTCCCGGTACTCATCCGCCTCCCTCACCAAGTCGGGCAGCTCCCCCGCAGCCTCCTCTTCTTCGTCACTATACTCAGGGTAGAACTCGTCGTCGTCTGCCCTGATCCATCAGTCACCCACCATGTTCGCCAGGTGCCAGAGGTCGCACCAGATCCCTATCAGAGCCTTCACAATCTCCCCCAACGCAGCTACCATGGGCTCGGATGCCGTGGGTTTCTCCACCCTCACGAAGGCAGCACCCTCGCACTTCTGCTTCACCCGCACGCAGGCAAGGCACGACTTGCTGTGGGTCATCCCGCGTACGCAGTCGATGCCGTTGGAGATGCAGCTAAAGGAAGTTTCAGTAGGCAAAATAAATAAACCCAGTTGTTACTCACCGCTGGCAGGCAGAGTCGGCAAGTTCCCCCGTGGTATCCACAGGGGTTTTCTCTGCTCGCCCTTTTCCCTTGGTCTTGGGTTTTTTCGAGAGCCCAGCCTCACTCTCATCATCCTCCGCGGCCTTCCGCTTGACCTTGGCCTTGGCCTTGGCCACTTCAGCCGCCTTCTTAGCAGCCTTCTCCTTGGCGTGTTTTTTCGCCTCCTCAGCCAGGCGCTTCTCCTCAGCCTCCCTCGCCAACTTCTCCTCAGCCTCCCTCGCCAACTTCTCCTGCTTCAACCTCATTCTCTCCTCGAGTCGGGGATGCGGATCGGACGCATTTGGCGGGCATGGTATTGGTAGTGGTGGTAAAGATGAAGAAAAAATTTGTTGATCCGTTTATTTCTATTTTAGTTTTTTCAACAGTCACGTGCCTCGTGGGCTCGGCCCTAAGGGGGAAATACTGTTACATCCATAACTTCTGACGGGTTTCCGATCGGAAATCCGACCGCAACTCCATTCGGCTGTACGTTTTATATTACTTTTGATTGATACACTTATTACATCACGTTCCACACCACTCATTAATATAGGTAGCTTAGTTACATTACTACGGCCTGTGCACCCGTTACCCGCGCTGGACTTTCTCGTAGACACCGCCTCATTACCAACCTAGTATAAAGCTTAGCTACTTTCACTTGTATTCTTCAGTTCAAATATTGACCAAGTCACACCTAGCCCTCTCGCATCTTAAGTTCCAAGTCTTCAGACTTTCCCCTCAGAACCCCTTTCCCTCTCTCGGACTTCCTTATCAGAAATCTGTTCTAGTCTCTGTCTCTGTTCTGAAGTTAGGACACGAAGCGATACGAAGGGTGCAACTTCTTATAAGTTGAAGCCAAGTCCTTTCCGTAAATCCCGTCGGATTCCCATCGGAATCCCAATCGGACTCTCAGTCTAGCCTGGTACTTAACACCACCAAATAGAACCAGTTGCACTTACGCGTCGCATGTCACGCACCTTCATTGAAGGGAGTAACCGAGACCCTTTGAGCTAACAACCCCCTCGATCAATCAGTTTGTTGTTTTTCCCCACCAGTGGGAGCGGCAAACGACCATCATTTCTGGAGCCCACCGCGAGGGGATTTCAAAGATTTCATCGGACCTGCCTTTGACAAACAACGAAGAAAGCGCATCAACCCTCACAGAATCAGAACCCATCAGCAGTTTACAGCAGTGTACGAAGCCCGCTTTGCAAAGAACAACATCGCACCAAGCACAGTATTTGACAACTTATTCACCACGGCTCCCTGACTCAGATCAGCAGCCTCGACCCCGCTCCCAACGACTCCAGCAGCCTTGACCAATCCACTCACAATGAATCCGCTAACAACAACTCCGCTACCAACAATGGCAACCATGCCAGCTAGAGGACATTCGACCGCACCGAAGTTTTCCCCTACTCAACCGCACAAGCTAAGACATTATTTCCAGGAGCTAAAAGCCCTCCTAGACAATTGCAAAATCACCGATGATACAGAAAAGAAGTTTCAAGCCTGTAGGTACTTGGACGTCGACACCGCCAAATTCTGGCAATCAATCCCATCCCACCATGCCACTTCGATCTATGACGAGTGGAAGATAGAGTTGGAGAAGTTATACCCCGGATCCGATGATGACCAAAGATAGTCAATGACCGACATGGATAAGTTAGTCGGAGAAAGATTGCGACTGGGGATCCACACCATCGACAATTTGGCGGGGTCCTATTGTGCTTTCTACACCATTACGTCACACCTCGTCACAAAGAACAGGTTATCAGAAACCGAGCAGTTGCACACCTTCATCCGAGGTTTCCAAGCCGAGTTATGGGCAAGAGTAGGAAGGTGATTAGAGATAAAGTACCCTGACCATCACACGGACGATGCTTACTCCCTTGATGAAGTGTACCAGGCCACGTCCCACATATTTCAGGGGACATCGCCAACGGCCCTACCACAACACCCAACTTCGACGCCTCAAACTGAACCCGAGTCGCAGGTCAAAAACGAAGACATATCGGCGATTTTAGGGAAGCTAGCCCTGACGATCCAGGCGCTAGTAAATATGCAGGTTAACGGAGGAGCTACAAGTGCCACAACGCCACCTCTGATGCATACAAACAACCACAACAATTTGTCAGGACAAGCATGTAACTTCTGCAGTCAGCTAGGTCATTTCATGGGCACTTGCCCACTCATTATTGTTTACATAAATGCCGGCAAATGTTGCAAGAACCACAAAGGCAAACTCGTGCTTCCATCAGGCGCATGGACGCCGAGGAGTATTATAGGTCGCACCTTCCAAGAGTGGTTCGATGAGTATCATCGTCAGAACCCAAACCAACTCGCAGGTGCCCATATCACCTCCAATACCAACATCATAACCGACGCAACATCCATGCTCTATGGATGCACGCCAGCCACGACTCGCAACCCTCTACCGGCCTCTTTGGGGGTCGAGATTAACGCATTGCGACTAACAGTGCAGGAACGTATCAATGTGCTCGAGAAGGAACTCTTTGTGCTTAAAGGATGACAGGTATTCGATGGAGTAGAAATTGTGCGATGAAAGGAGAAAGGAAAGGAAAGGGAGCAGAATAATGCAGCAGCATCTACATCAGGAATGATGGATACCCACAACGCGATACCAACACTCCCAGCAACGGAGCCCATAGCTAAGCCACCTATACACCCGTTCGCTAATATCCCAGAAGCACAGTATGCGCCGCCTACTATGAGAAACTTCACGGCACCTTTCGACAAAACCAAAGTCGCAAAGAATCGGGAACCCGCCTACCGCACTCAAGCACCAGCCCAGAATACGAAAATCACGGAGGACGTCTACTCGCGATCGGTCAAAGCTCCATTCGTCACCCTATCCACCAAAGAACTACTAGCTCTCTTGCCCGACTACTGACAGAAGGTTTGCGATTCCATAACACTGAGGCGCATAGCCACTGACGGCGTCACAGAGGCCCCCAGTATCTCAACTCATTTACAAGAAAAAGCCAGGTTACCCTTCATTGATGACATCACGGAATCAGCCCCATCAAACAAGCGATCAACCATTCCGCCCGCCTACATGGCCAGGAGAGAGGCGTATGTCATCCCCAATGTATACGAAACTTACTTGAGTAATCTAGCCCCGGGTGAATATGCGGAGGAATTAACGGTCATAAAAGAGTCGTAGGCGATTCGATTAGTCATGGTGATGGTTGACCACCAGGAACAAATCGAAACAATCTTAGACGGCGGCTCGCAGATTATCACCATGTCGGACAGCGTTTGCCATGACCTAGGCCTTAGCTACGACCCTACCATTCAACTCAACATGCAGTCCGCCAATGGAACAATTGACAAATCACTAGGACTATCACGTAATGTTCCTTGTGGCCTAGGTGCGATCACCTTATATTTGCAGATTTATGTTGTTTGCAACCCGGCATACAATATTTTGATGGGTCGCCCCTTCGACATCCTGACTGAGAGCAATATCAAGAACTTCGCCAATGAGGATCAAATCATCACCATCAATGACCCAAACTCAAATTGTGTCTTGACCATACCCACCATTCCCCAAGGCTTAGCATGACACAAGATCAAACAGCAGAGACAAGCAAAGGAAAATGTAAATTTTCACATACTTTCAAGGAACTGATCACAGATCAGGGAGAAATCGCACTAACAATTGAATTTGATGCACACAAAGGCGCAGCAACTGTACTATCATATGCTCCTATCCGATCTTCTGATTCTTCGGACTTATATCTCCCAACACTATCTCATCTTTTTCTCTCCGCCTCTAAATTAACTCTGTTTCTTTTATCTGGGACAGGTGCCCAAGTTTCCCCAACTGCGATCAGTAAATATGCCTTTGTCCCCATTTACTCAAACTCTGTACTAACACCATCGGACGACCCCGAAATGGTGACATTCGAAGGCATTACCACCAGGCGAGGTGTAATCGCCAAGAAAAAGTACAAGCCAGTAGCACAGAAAGTCAAATCCGTGATAGCCAAATTACCAGAGCGATTCCGCATTGTTCGCAACATACTTGGAGACCCGCTCCAAGACATGCCACCACTCAACCCAAACCCACCACCATTCCAACCCTGAGGGCAATATACAGCTTTGCGACAACAGGTGGTAGATAAAAACCACCAAGATTTCTTATGGCCTGTTGAGCGCGCACTAATGCACGACTTTATGTGTAACCAGAATCAGGCATTCGCATGGGACGATACTGAATGAGGTCGATTTCAATCTGACTTCTTCCCAGCAATTGACATTCCAGTAATCCCTCATATACCATTCATCGAGTGCAACATACCAATACCACCTGGCATTTACGAAGAGGTTTGTGCAATAATACGCAAGAAACTCAACTCAGGAGTATACGAATGGTCCAACTCTGCCTATCGGTCATGCTAGTTTTGTGTATTGAAGAAAGATTGCGAGGCACTTTGTCTAGTCCACAGTCTCGAGCCACTTAACCGCATCACCATCAGGCATTCAGGTGTACCCCCAATCCCCAACCACCTTGCGGAACAGTTCGCCGGTCGCGCGTGTGGTGCGATGCTCGATCTATATGTTGGTTATGATGAACGACTGATCACAGAGTCATCGCGAGACTATAGCACATTTCAGACACCCTATGGCGTGCTTCGCCTCATCACCCTTCCTATGGGCTGGACCAACTCAGTCCCCATATTCCACAACGACGTCACCTTTATCCTTCAAGAGGAGACTCCAACATTCACCATACCATACATCGACGACGTACCAGTTAAAGGACCGGAATCGCGATACGAAACTGCAGATGGTTCTTACAAAACAATCCCTGAAAACCCCAATATTCGACGATTTGTCTGGGAGCATATGACAAACCTGAATCGCATCGTACAATGCATGAAGTACAGCGGAGGAACATTTTCAGGAACAAAGTTAGCCATTTGTGTACCAAAGATTACAGTTATTGGGCATTGCTGCACTTACGAAGGGAGAGTTGCAGATGATAGCAAAGTTGCCGCCATCAAGAACTGGGGGCCTTATAATACCCTCACAGAAGTTTGCGTGTTCTTAGGAACCATAGGGGTCTTGTGTATATTCATTCGCAATTTCGCGCGACGAGCTCACCATCTTGTTAAGCTTACTCAAAAAGGAGCGCCATTTGAGTTCAGCGTAGATCAGATATCTGCTCAGCAGGATCTAAAGGACGCACTATTATCTGCACCTGCGCTCCGACCGATCGACTATGTGTCCGACTCACCAGTCATTCTTGCAGTCGACACATTGCATATCGCAGTCAGGTCCCACCCATGTCAATGCTCGGAAGATAACCCGAAAATCCGTCACTATAACTGATTCAGCTCGATCCCGCTCAATGACTGGGAGGCCAGGTTTTTGCAGCCAAAGCTGGAGATTTATGGACTATTCCGAGCCCTTCGCTCATTGTGACTATGGGTCATAGGAATCCATAACCTCGTAGTCGAGACGGATGCGCGCTATATCAAAGGCATGCTAGCAAACCCTGATATACAACCCTCGGCGAGTATCAATCGCTGGATCATGTCTATCTTAATGTTCCACTTCACCCTAGTCCATGTCAAAGGAACCCTCCATGGCCCCGATGGTCTTTCGCATCGACCAAGACAGCCAGATGACCCGCCTGACATAGACGATGAAGACGAATTTGATGATTGGATTGATCACGTCCACGGCTTCATGCACCTCATCCATGATCTGAAGCCTTGACCCTCCCTCACGACCATTCAGACATTAGTATTGACCTTCGCTACTGCTCAGATCTCAAGTGAAGAGGAGGATGATAGCTATCATCCAGTCCCACGATCGGAAAACGCAAAATCCGATGATCTGAAGCTCACCACTGTGCGACGATGGCATAGCGATCTCCATCAACCACCTTCCCTTACCGATAAGCAATATGCTACCTTCATCCGTTATGCGACTGAGTTCTTTCCAGACCAAGACAGACTATGGCAGAAAGACTCACATGGTGCGCACAAGCTGGTGCTCCATCCCGAGCGACGAATATATGTCCTCTGGCATATACATGACAACATCGGACATCATCGTTTCTATGGGACTCATGCGACGCTACTACAGCGATCCTGGTGGCCGCACCTCCAAGCTGACCTAGTATGGTTCATTCGCAGTTGTCACATTTGCCAGATACACCAAACCCACAAAGTCCGCATACCACCAATTGTCGCACCACCAGCCCCGCTATTCGCAAAGATCTACATCAATACAATGCACATGCCTCTCTCAGCAGGCTTTCGCTACGTGGTCCAAGGGAGATGTTCGCTCATTCAGTACCCAGAGTGGTGCATGCTGCATGAAGAGAACTCTACCGCGATCGGCAACTGGATCTATCAAGACATTATATGCAGGTGGGGCGCACTCAGGGAGATCGTAACAGATAACGGTGCAGTCTTCGTCAAAGCCATGAATCACTTGTCGAAGAAGTATAAAATCAACTACATCTGCATCAGTGGCTACAATTCGAAAGCCAACAGACTGGTCGAGCGTTCGCACTTCGATGTCTGACAAGCAATGTTCAAAGCCGCAGACGGCATAGAGTCACGATGGTCGCAAGTCGCACACTCGGTGTTTTGGGCAGAACGAGTCACGGTTCGCAGAAGGATGGGTTGCTCACCATACTTCGCTGCAACAGGCACTCATCCCTTGATCCCCCTTGATATCACAGAAGCAACATATCTACAGCCACCACAACACTCAATCCTCTCCAGTACCGACCTCATCGTGCGACGTGCAATCGCACTCCAACGACGAGAGAAAGACCTTGCGCACCTAAACTCAGCAGTTTATGCCACTTGAAAGGAAGCCACAAAACTCTTTGAGAAGAAACACGCAAGGACCATACATGACTTCAACTTTCAGTGTGGTGCACTAGTCCTAATGTGCAACACCCACATCGAATATGACCTCAATCGCAAAATGAGGCCGTGCTACCTCAGACCACTTCTAATTGTATCCAGGAATCGAGGGGGAGCATACATCATCGCTGAGCTCGATGGCTCCATTTTTAATTGCCCTGTCGCAGCATTTAGACTTATTCCTTATTTCCCCAGAAGTTGCATTTTGATACCCGATGGATTCCTCGACATCGACAAACAGCGACTCAGCGATATGGAGCTATCAGAATCGCTAGAAAATCACGAAGAGGTCACACCACAAGATGAAGGGTGCGACATGGACAAGGAAGACTAAACCGTACATTCCTTTTATATTTTACTTACTTTCGCAACTTTCTTTCTTTCTTTTCTTATGTTGCGCTACAAACATATAACTTCGCCTTCACGATCTTTATCTTTCTTTAAGTCGCGATGTCGTCCCCTTGATGATTGCACAACCCCAAGGGGTTTCCGGCCATGATGATTTACTGAGCCTTCCCCTTTCTTTTAAATTCTTTTGTTTAACTTTACTTTTCTTCGGAGTTAAACTCATATTTCAGGCTTTGTTCTTATCACACATTTTCAAAAACCAATGAACAAAAACAAAAATTACAAAATTACAAAGACACGAAACAGACATTTTTTTAAAAGCATATACAAAGCAAAAACAAGAACGGGGCAACGAAGAAATAGGTCCGACGAGAGAGTCACTCCCCTCACTCGATATCCTCCTCCGACTCCCCCTCACTACCACCGACCAATCCCAACCGCGCTCCCAATTCCTCAAACCGTGCCTGGAGGTGGGAGGCTTGGCGCTGGAGGATTCACATCCGCCCAGCGACTCACAACCGCTCGGCCCCAATCTCTTTGTATTCCGCAAGGTCCCCAGCCTCAGATGTTGCCACAAGCCTGATCTTCTTCTTCGGTGGCTCCGTGTCGACGATCGCCTTCGCCTCCAGGTGAGCAGGAGGTCGACCTACAAAGTACACCGGTGCTAGGTTAGTAAGACACAGCGACAACAGAACAAACGAGGGTCCAGCACGTACCTTTTGCCTTTGCCGCAGTCTGGCTAGGACGCGAAGAGGGCCCCTCCTCGACAGACGATGCTTCCAAAGGGGAGCGCACCTTTGCCTTTCTCTTTACCTTTCCCCTCGCCTTTGCCTTCACCTTTGCCTCAGGTCCATCCAGAAGAGCCCGCGGCACCCCATCCCAGAGGCATCCCTTCTTCTGGTCCTTGCACCTCGCGCATTTTGGCTGACCATCTATTGGCTTGCAGTCCTTGGCCTTGTCGCCACCTTTGCAGCGGTCGCACTACACCAATGTTAGCGCGACATAATAAGCAATTCGAATACCACTTACCGGCGCCTTCACCTCCACAAACTGGCACAGCGGCTTCATCAAGCCCCTCCTCAGGATGGTCATCATGGGAAGCCGAGGGCCACGACGCCCTGTGCCACTCCCCTCTAGACCATCCCCAGCCCGATCTTTCTTCGTCGACTCTACCGGATCCATCTCGTTGTCATCCCCAACCATCTTGTGCTTGATGCGAAGGGTGGGCCACGCAGTCACCTCTTGGTACTGGCCATCCTTGCCAGTGACACCCTCCGACTCACCCGTAACCGCAACTGAGCTATCTACAGCCATTGCTCCCGCCATGTCGTCCTGCTCCTTCTCGATCTCCGCCATCTGTGCCAAATATTCCGCATCCATAATTCCGTCCTCCATGAAATGTTGCGTCAACTCTTTGAGACGGCGCTGGTGATCCTCTGAGCACGCAGCACGAACCGCCTCCTCCGATAGATGGGGTAGGAGGATCGCTTCCCATTCAAGCCAGGTGTTTTGTTGAATGTTCACGAATGGGGCCCGGGCCTCATCCAAAAGGGCTTTTGCTTCGGCATGTGTCTCGTCGACACCTGCGATGAGTAGTTTACCCTACAGAGGGCAGTAATGCGTTAAGTCATGTAATTCAAAAACAAAAAGACAGTCGATGCACCCAGAGCTTCGCAAACCACTTCCCCCAGTCCTCATAATCGACGACTTCAGCAGGGTGCTCAGGTAGACATTTTAGGAGGTCGGTCATTGATGCGAGGACAGTCGAGGCCAGAACGGAGTGCATCTTGTCGAAGGGAATGGAGGATGATAGTAGCGACGAGTAAAAGAGAGTGGCAAGGACGAAGAAAATTTCAGAAGGCATAATTCTCACAGTTCAAGTTCGTTTATTCACCGGATTACGCAATTAACCGGTGGTCCGAGGGGCCACACGATGCAATCATAGAACCTACTATACAAAACCCCATACATGGCAACAGACCAATATCCAATTACCTTCCAACCATCCTGGCACGATCGCCCTGCATCCGCGACACCGTCGCACCTGACCAGCCAAGACTTTATCAATCCAGGTCGCAAATCACAGACCACATTACATGTCGCATCGCCTAGTGACATGTCGCAAGTGATATTCATGAGTCGCAATGATGCTACATTCCTTATTCCCTTTTATTTACATAATATATATCACTCATACACAGACTGTTTACAATCATTCTCCTTAGCTCTAATGCTGCCCTGGTCTAACTATCTTTATCAGTACCTTAATTTCCAGTTTAGTGCCCGCTTTTTCCTTCTTGGGCAATACACTGCCACCGGCAGTTCCCTCTCATTATTTCACGATATCCCTATTGCCTCAGCTCTACTGCTACTGTCGACTGCTGGGTTGGGTCCTAGCAGACCTTGGCCTCATTCTCCAGAAACGCGTCATAGCTTGGCAGTACACTCCTTTCAGACCCTATTATGGCTCACCCTGGGTCTAGGCTAATCAATTCAAATGCCTCTTCGGTTCCATCCGCCACTGGCACAGTCCCTAACTTTGACCCTGCCTTGCTGTTTCCACACCTGCTTCACATTTTATTTAAAACGGGTTGTGTTCCTATTTTTCCTTCCGCCTTCTGACAAGTTCCTCCTTATTTCACACTACCCCTCATCACGCCCACAAATGGACAACTCTATCAACAACTTGCTGGCCATGGGCTTTGCCATGATAGCCGCTAGCATTGTGATAGCACTGGCAGTAATCATCCACCTTAACCGTCAAGCAAGCAGGGACGTTTTCTGCTTTCCCTTTCAGCTTTGCCATCGTCGTCGTCATCATCTGCCTTCCCCTTCCTCATCGGATATATCTCTCCAGATGTTCACAGTTATTTCCACTCCATCTGATCAACCACCCACGCCCATTCCTAGTTTGACCCCTCTTGGCACAATTCCCAATGCCTTGATAATTCCTCCGCAACCACGGACTCCTCCACCTACACCCAGACAGTCACAGCTACCTGTCCCAGATGAATTCTGGGCAGATACAAATACCATTGATCCTGATTTTCACTGTCCAGGGGTTCCGGTACATCTTAGAGCAACACCCATTTACCCCATCGATAGTCATTTGTCATCTTTGGCTGACCTGTTGCTCAGTTTTCCATCACCCCCTCAAACAGCTCTATTACATCCGGAGACAGGTCGCACGAACACACCGGCTAGCATTTTACAAAGTCCGACCCCCTCTGCTGCTACATCAGCTGAGTATCTTCTCGAACAAGGATCGTGCTGGGTGCGGAATCGGTTGCAGTTCTCACTGCGGTCACAGGTGTCGCATGACTTGTTGGAAGTCCCATGAGCAGCTGTGCGAAAGTCGCCGCAGTTCTCTATGGTATGACTGAGGGCGGTCAAGGTATCAAGTGAAGAGGAGAGATGATGGGTCCCTACACCGCCTGGCCATGGAAAACGCGATATTGAGTGATTTCAGTATCATAACCTTCTAACATTCCTTCAACATCCCCCACCTAACTGTCTTCAATGCCTGTGACCTCCTTCTGCGACTTTGCAACTGGGTCGCATCATAGTCCGTGGCAGCAGGCCGTCACATCAACAATCCAATCAAACGCCCCACTACTCCACTTGGTCCTTAGCGGTTGGTAGTACCGAAAGCAGTGTCTACATGAGGGTCGCATACTCGGGGTAGCAAGGAATGGCAGTGTCTAGTCTCGTTTTATTCATTATATTCCTTTCATATTATTTCAGCTTTATTACTTTCTATTTCTCTGACTTCTATAAAAGCCCATCGTACATACCGCAATAAAACAGTTCAGTTCCCCCCTTTCGACCACAGTTCAGTACTAGTTCAGAGTAAACAGCCCAAAGAAAGCCTTCAACACTATCACCCATTACGACTACGCCCCTTTTGCAACTACTGCGATCTGCACAGCACCAACATCCTCATTAGAGAATGGTCGACCCGATGACCCAGCTATGTATTATAACCCGTCGAACTTGATCGCACATCCACAGCCCTATTGCGCTAACTATGCTAATCGACCACACCACCGAATAGAACCAGTCGCACTTACGTGTCGCACGTCGTGCACCTTCATTGAAGGGAGTAACCGAGACCCTTTGAGCTAACAACCCCCTTGATCAATCAGTTTGTTGTTTTTCCCCACCAGTGGGAGCGGCAAACAACCATCACCAGCCACAGCTGGTGGTTGGGTGTCCACGCGGGAAGGACCCATGTGCATGGATGCAGTCGATTCCCCTAGATATCCAGAGAAAGACTGGTAGGAGTTAGGGAATTCAGGGAGAGGTCTCTCTGAATTTCGGATTGGGGCCGCTCCCCTTCTAGGTGCGGTTCTCTTCGTCCGTGGTGCTCAGAGGGGAACATCGCTGGCAGTGGGTAACCACCAGCGGGGTTCGGTCATCAGAGGGGCATCCTCTGGCCTGTTACTGGGTGTTTGCCTTAGATGATTCAAGATGTCTAAGGTGGCCACCGGCTCATCTGGCCGAGTGGAGGTGGTACTGGCCGTTGCAGTAAGCCATCCAACGGCATAGTGGTGCGCTTCTCGGACCTCGAGGTCCAAGACTCCCATAGCCGCCAGGTGCCTTACGACTTCCTCGATGGTGGTATTGTCGGATATGTTCAACATGGATAGTCGATGACGTGTCTCCAGCATGCGGATCCCATGTCTCTCACGTGTCTGGCAGTACAAGCCAGGCAGGGCAAAGACCTCCATCAATCCGATGTAGAGGCCGAATTCTTGCCTCTGGGAAAGCCCAGAGGGAACTTGCTGACATGTCAGGAGTTGTCCCCTGACATGGGGAAGGGAGACCCAATGGCTGTCCATCATTGCACCGGGTGAGCTCTGCCACTGGTACAGGTGTCGGTGCATGAATTGTGCCCAACGTTCTGGGGGGTCGTTGAGACCTGGTTGTTCCAGGCGGTTAGAGTCTTTAAGTCGGCGTAACCCTCATGCCGACTACTGTTCCTCAGGGAGCCAGCTGGGAAGTCTCCAGTTGGCGAGAACATGGTTCATCAGTGGGCTCCTAGCCCCTGGTGCAATGTCATTGACATAGCGCACGTACTTGCGCACTCGTTGCAACATGTGGTAATTGCTGGCGATGTGCGCCGACCGGGCCCAGACATCAAACTCCTCAGTGTTCTGAGGAATGGCTGAGGGAAGAGTTCCCTGCGGCAGAGGCGCAGGGTTCCAGTTCGCCGTCCTGGGAGGTCCGGGTACCAAAGCTTGGTACTTCGGCGGTGGTAGTTTGGGAAGAGGCGGGTAAGCCTCTTTCATGACAACATCCCCACCAGAGTCGACGTGGAGAGGTGCAGCGGGTGGAGCTACAGGCCTGGTGGCTGCAGGAGCGGGGTTATACGGTGCTGGCTGGGCAGCCGCACTGGCGTAGTTATTCCTCTGAGGTCTCTCAGGGGAACGGGAGGATTCGCGTGTTCGTGCTTTCTTGTGATGACGACCATTGTATGGGTCGTCTAACTGGAGTTGCAGGCTCTGGACTTGCCTCTGGAGCACTTCGATGTCATCCTTGTACTCATCGTAACGACGATTGGCTCAGGTGATTTCCCCAGCAGTGATTTCCATATCTCGACGCTCCTGGGCGTCGAGAAATTCTCTATCATGGTCGAATGCGTGGTTGTACACGTGTAGGGCATATTCCTTGCATATCTTGCAAGGGGTCCTATGGACCAGGTTTCCTTGACCATCCGTACCCCAAGTCTCGACGGTGCTGGCACTGGTGCCCACACCGTCTCACCTCTGACGTGATTCACGAGTCGTGCGATGGTTGGCATGGCTCCTCTCTTCTAGTTTGCCAGAGGAAGGCGAACGACGGGTTTCCTTCTCGTCGTAGAAGTCCTCGCTCGAGCTGGGTGGCTTGGGCCTTCTTCTCTTCTCCTTCCCCCTTTGAGACCGACCCGAGGGCTCGGTCTTGCGTTCCTCTCTCTTGCGGTAGTGTCTGTCGTCCCCCATGGGGTCATCGTCATCTTGCAGGGTCGCCATGGTTAATTACCAAGCGATGAGGAAAAAAAAATTTGGACTCTGCCACTTCAACAGCGCTTGGGCGGAGCTTCAATTAGCGTCGGACACATCACATGTTCGACGCGACTTAGAAATATCTAAGTCAGCATCATTTCACCGATGACGCACGGTACCTGCCGCGCGTTTAGCCAGATGCTGCCAATCCCTGGCCCCCATGAGGGCCAGGTAAGCATCTATCGCTGCAAGTTCATTGCAGTTGGATAGAGGTTCCCAAGTGGTGTCACCTAGACTCCACTTAACTTTGAATTCAATATCACGGCCTTTCCACCTGTGGGCCGTGATCTCCTCGACAAACCACTTGGTGTCATCAGGGGCACCAAAGTCATAGGCATCTGGACATTGCCTGTTGGGAAACAAGGCATCATCGCTGGGCTCGTGAGACCATAACAGGCTCACATGGAAACGCTGGTGTATACGCCTGCGTTTAAGTTTGTTTGGCAGCTCCAGATCATAATTGGAGCTCTCTGGGTACGCACGTAGGACCTTGTAAGGACCTACGTACTTTGGGAGTAACTTGCTCACTCTTCCTTTGGGGAGAGCCAGGTTTTTGGTAGAGAGGTAGACAAGCTCTCCCTCCTGAATTTCCGGTTCACCATGCCGATGCTTATTGGCATGGTGATGTTGAAATACTCGTTCCGCAATGATACTATCGTGCGCAACCACCATGTTGCGCAACACGTTCATTGCAAATGTGCGTACCCCCGGAGGTATATGTTCTGTTACCGGCAATTCATGCATCATACGAGGCATGAATCCATAGTTTATCTCGAACGGGGCCATCCCTGTTGCTCTATTGATGGTAGAGTTAATGGCGAGCTCTACCAGTGATAGGAATTGCACCCAATCTTTCTGATTGGAGGAAACAAACGTTCGGAGTATCTGAGCGATGGATCTATTCGCCCTTTCGGTTATTCCATCCGTTTGAGGATGGAAAGAAGTTGACATTAGAATCTTGATGTTCAAGATTCTGTGAACTTCACGCCACCATTTGGATGTGAATTTAGAGTCTCAATCGCATACGATCGAGTTTGGAAGTCCGTGCAAACGGACAATCTCCTTTACAAATATGGGAGATAGTTGTGAGGCTGTAGTCGTAGTGTTTACCGGCACAAGGTGTACCATTGACGACAGTCGGCAGATGACTACCCAAAGGTAGTCAAATCCATCGGACTCAGGAAAGGGTCCGATGAAGTCCATTCCAATGGACTCCCAAGGTCTCATGGGAGTCACCAGCGAATGCAATTTGCCTCTTGGTGGCTGGTATTCGCCCTTAGAACGAATGCAGGACTCACAGGAATCGCAGTATTTCTCGACTTCGTACTGAAGTCGAGGCCACCAATACCAATGTCAAATGTATTCTGACATTTTGAGGGGACCGAAGTATCCAACTAAAGAGTGGGCTTGGTCTATAATGCGACTGTGACAGGTTGTATGTCTGGACATTGAGGCAGGAATGCAGAGCACATCCTCGCCGCCTCTGTTTTTTATCCAAATGAAGTTGTCCCGGATTTTGAATCCGGGATGATCATGTGGCTTTTCAAGGACTTTCTGGAAAAGTTTATCATTGATGTATCCTTCCCGGATATCGTTGTTCAAACTATCTTGCTCTGACATGTGGATGTGGAGGTCAGGCCCTTTAGCCTGTGACTGGAAGATCATGGGGTCCTCTCCAGGATCATTTCGACCATTCAACTCTGTGGTATCCTCTTGGGGGGCTGCGGCCATTTTGGCTGCTGTTGTTTCTCTTTCTTCGATTCGTTCTTGAGGAGCTCTCAACTGCTCCCCTACTCGTTTCTGCTGTGCAGCAGCTGAATGAGTCTCAACTGTCCGATTCCTGATTTCCAGGAGCCGATCCCACGGGAGGTCCTCGTGGTTGGGATCTAATCTTACGTCTGCAAAGACGTAGTGCTGGACTAATGGGGCATCTTCCAGAGTCGAATTGATAGTAGCGGGACAGAGCCACTGGTAGGTGCTACCTGTTATCACAATGGCAAGGCATTTGCCTGCTTAGCGATGTGCATACTGCTGAGACCTTCATTGACAATGATATCATTCACAGGCAAGCAACTGATTGACAATTGTCATTGACTTGCCACTACAATTGTATTTAAATTGTGAATGGTTGTGGGAGGCTTGTAATTCATTGTAAATGATTGTAAATGATTCTGGGGTGGGTTGTGAATGATTGTGAATGGGCAGGGAATGGGTTGTAAATGGTTGTTAATAGATCTGGGGTGGATTGTAAATGATTGTGAATGGGCTGGGAATGGGTTGTAAATGGTTGTTAATGGTTGTTAATGGATCTGGGGTGGATTGTAAATGATTGTG
>QFEU01003643.1:0-40695 GCA_003316345.1 Tricholoma terreum
CGCAGTTTATGAAGAGATCGCACCCCATTTCTCGTCTACTCGTTACAAGGTGAGTCGGGATATGGTTTCTCGTTGATTATGACTAGTCTAATCTTTGCCTCTATTCTAGCCATGGCCTATCATCGCTCAGTTCATTTCGAATCTGCCTGTGGGCTGGGTAGGCTTGGACTCCGGCACGGGGAATGGAAAGTACTTGCCCCTCCCTCTGGATAGACCAGGGGCAATCTTTACCATTGGACTGGACAGAAGTCGAAATTTGTTGGCTATTGCAAAGGGCGCTGGTGGCTCAGGGGCGACCAGGGAAGTGGTGTGGAGCGACGTACTTAGCTACGGATGGAGACCCGGCGTTTTCGTGAGTCAAGATATATGAATGCCATAGTAATCTTACAGTAGGAAAGGACTATGCTATATCGATAGCAACTATTCACCATCTCGCAACCCACGAGCGCCGAATATTAGCGGTGAAAGTGCGTCCTTTTCATGTCTCGTTTAAAATCCGTTCGTTATCAAGGTCAATTTCGCAGAGGCTGCTTCAATCAGTATCCTCAAGCCATGGTCGTATTCTGATATATGTATGGGCGGTCGAACAAGACGAACAATCCAAGCGAAAAATTCCCACTGGGGATGGAGGTACACCTAGTTCAGGGAAGGACGTGGTCGTTCCGTGGGTGTTGTCTGCGACCGCAAACAAGGCACCTGAAACAGAAGAACCAAAAATATTTAATCGATATTACCATATGTTTGCTAAGGATGAACTTCGTGGGTTGGTGGAAGAGGCATCCAAAGAACTAGAGCTTCAGGTAGGGTCTCCATTGTCAAATGGGGCATCAAATGGAGCCATTAGCACGGAACGAGGAGTAGAGATTGTGCAGGACGGCTGGGAACGATCAAATTATTATGTTGAGCTCCGATGTTGGGAGGGTTGACACTATGTATACTATGGATGAACATTGGATAGAACTGCAAAAGTTGCAGGGTACCACGCAAATCAGATGTTTTTGTATCCCGAGCATAATGCAACACACAGCGCGAAAGACCGATGCTAATAAAGAGAGATCATTCGCTCGCTGCCATGACTGGGAAGGGTAATAAGCATCGGCCCAAAGGAAGGGCAGTAAGATACATACTAGCATTGATCAAATCCCCACCGCTCTCTTTCAGTACCCTCACAGCTTTCGCACGAGAGCAATTGACCTGTCAAATAAATTAAGGCAGGAAGCTTGCGCAACATGAGAAGCAAGCACACCTGGGCCATCACGAGATCGATATCCTTAGGGTCAACACCAGTCTCATCTAAGGGTCCATCTTCCTCTGGGGCCTCGAGATCCGGGATGTCGTCATCGTCATCTTCATCACCGCCAGCACCAGAATCTTCAAGCGTGGTCGTGCCGCCGCCGCCGCCCGCCGCCAATTGTTGAGCAGCAGAGATCTGTGCTTGTGAGTTCATGTCCTCAATCTGAGGGAGATTATGAGTACGGAGGATCGAAACTGGATTACAAAGTCAGACCTTGGCTTCACCAAAAACGATGTAGCAATCGCTGTTGGGCGACTTATACACATCAGGTGAGGCAATAACGAACAGAACCTATACCAGAAAACTTATGAGCATCACTTCAGATTACTGGAATCGACAAACATTTTTTGGTCTCCGTAGTGTGACACGGGTAATGTCAGGGACCTTCTTCAAACCCAAACCAAGAAGAGCCTTTCTGGCCTTGCGCTCTGACCGTGACTGGATTTTGTCAAGCGCAGTAGGTGAAGTGGGATCATCTTCGTGTTCATGTTCGTGCCCATGCTCATGCTCGTGGTCAGAGTGGTCAGAGTTCACTTCCTCGATATGAGCGGACATCTGTCGAATGACGTGTAAGCATCCAGAATCGATGAGGCTCATCCATCACATGCAAGTTGCCCAGCAATCGATCTCATTTCCCTAAGCAATGCAGAATAACACCAAAAACTTCTCTTACCTTGAAAACTTCTGGTCAGATAAAACACACGAGCTCGACGTCGAAGGTGATGACGAGGGCGGGTTTCTGAGCCTTGTTTGCCGCTGCTTGTCGTAGCCTTGTGAACTAAACAACAGAGTTGCATCTACTTTAAATTTCTTCCCTAACTTGCGAAATGCAGAATCCTAATAATCTCGCTCGTCATGTACGTTTTGTTTTGGAATCCGTGCCAGATGCCTTAACACTTGATGAACTGCTGAGTCTAACCGACGAATTTGTCCTCGAATGCTCCGTATCACAAGATCCCCATACCCAGCTTTCCCAGCTAGAGCAAGACCTGCAGAAAGTCCTTCGTGACGTCGACCATTCTGCTTTGTATCAGACTAGAGTCTTCCTTGCTGTTCTTTATCACCTCGGGCCCATTCTTCCTCCCACTTCGGTCATCTCCTGGTTTGATATCATCCTTCGACCTTCACTACGCGAGCCTAAGCTCCCCACAACAGCATTGAACCACGCGAAAGAACTCATCATCTCGGCTCTGCGGCACACTGAAGACCTCTTCTTGGAGAAAGTAGGTGGTTTCCGACGTCGGCTACTTGACTTGTACCTTCTCGATGCATTCAATGAGAGTTCGGGTAAAGATGTTCTCGAGTGGGCGGAACTAGACAGTGAGCAAAGAGAGAGGCGGACACATTGGAAATCTAATCTGGAGGATATATTGTTGAAATTAGGTGCCGAGCGACCACAAGTGAGCCTTGATTGTGTCTGTCTGTATCGCTGAATTCATCTTCGGTCAGGATCTATTGACGGAAATATACATACACTTTGAAGATCCTACTTCACGACTACAGCTATTCATGCTTCTGAACTTGTATACCTCAGGGCCGTCCTTCGAATCGTCGTCAAAAGTCCTAGCAGATCATCCAATGATGACCAGTATCTTGAGCTCTTTGATGTTGGACAATTCCTCGACTGCCTGCACTGCTGGTTTAACGCTTCTTGTCAAACTACTTCCCATATTCGCTATACACGTTCGTGAGGTTCTGAAATCAATGCTACCAAGATTACTGGCGGTTCTGGCGAGACTAATGTGTTGGAAAGAGCGGCCAGCATCTGGTTTACCAACGGACGATCACCCTAACGAAGAGGTTGAGCAAGAGTTGGAAAACGAAGTCAATCGCGTCATTCCAATACGCTCAACCTTCAATTGGAGGAGACTTGATATGACGTTCAATGCAACCCCATCTCTTCCCCCTAGTCCACGGCCTTTTTTCACCGTCCTGTACTACTTATACCCGTCAAATGTCCTCAAATTCTTGAGCAATCCTCCTGCATACCTTGTCGATCATTCTTGCCCAAATCCATACACCTTAGAGTGGCACGAAGTGTGTGTTGAGGATGAAATTCGGAGAAGGAGCGAGGTGAGGATGGTTCATCTCAGATGGTATAGCGCTTAAAGTGGCTCAGCGCCTGTTGCAACAACATGTCTGCCATCCCCTCCTCATCTGGCGCGACGTAAAAGCCGAGCTGTCAGAACCGGAGTTCTGGACGTGCTACAGTGTCGCTAGGATAACAAGCGAAGCAGGCATGCTCGACGTGCGAAATAGTGCGCTGGGGGTAGTAGGTGCTCAGCCATCAGGTACCATGGCGCCACACCAACCGCTGGAGGATGGGAACTCGGAAACTACGGATCAAGAGCAGCTCCCTACTCACCTAATTCAACCGATCGAGTTGTCTACGGACAGGACAAGCATTTCATTGCACGACATGATCAGCACCTCGTTGGCGCTCAAGTCCAACATGGTTGTTCAGATAACGAAACCAGTATCACAGTGGCCCCATTCACTTTTCCCGCCATTTACTCCTGAGGCTGGGAGTGTCCCGTCTCAGTCGTTTCCACCTGACGATGGTACCACTTCTTCACAAATAATCCAGGTCATTGCAGCATTGCAGCGCGAGATTCTGCTATTACGCAATGAGCTCAATTTCGAGCTTTGGCTTTCTAGGGAGAATGTCAAACACATAGGTCGACTCCATGAAGATCGTATTCTAGCAAAGACAGCGGAGGTTGAACGACAAGGTTTGGTCAGTTTTTATCAGCGTTTCCGTTGCCTCAATATTCATTCCGCGTTCTTTTGACAGTTCAACAAACTTCGGAAGTACAGAGCTCAGGTCATTAGTCTTGAAGCTGAGCTCCGCGAGCAGAAACAGCAAGCCTCCTCAGCCAAAAACAAGTATGCCGATTGGAACACAGAGCTTCAGAAGAAATTGAAGGAGTTAAGGGAGGAGAAGAAAGCATGGATATCCGAAGCTGCTATGCTCCGCAGGGCAGAGAAGGAGGCTCGGGTATATGATTCATCTGGCGTCATTCCAACAGCTGACAGTCGATGTAGGCTCTTTTTGAGGCTCAAGGCAAACTATTGGCGGATGCCACTAATGAAGTCTTCAAGTTACAGACACAGAAGAAAGAAACCCAGCACAAGATAGATCGGCTGAGGGACTACGAAAGGCAAATCGAACAACATGTCAAGGTGCAACGTCTGTGGTAAATCGCACCTGTCCTGGCTTGATTCCTGGGAAATTCATACCTCCATGACTTAGGGACGCCGACTTTGCGAAATTCAACGAACAGAAGGAGCAGATGTCGCTCTTGCAGAGCCGATACCGACAGATGGAGATGCGCCTTGAAAGCTATGAGAAGACACAGGCGGAAATGGAGGATGGTGCACGGTAAGACATTATTCATACAGCACCCTTGCATAAGCTGAGTTTGTCATTAGTGTCCATCGCAGGCAAATTCAGGCGTTGGAAGCTCGCTTATCGCAGGCACGTCAGAGAAACAACTCAATGCAACAACCTCGAGCTGAGGTCGCAGGATTTCTTGCCGAGAGGTCGACGTTGATGGAAACGAACAACAAGCTTAAAGACGAGAATATGCTGCTGAAAGATGAGCTTGAGGAGATGAGAGCTATGATCGAGCTATTGAAGGGGAGAAAGGGACTAATATCGGAGTCCAGAGCAAGTGCGATGTTGTCTATGTGAGACGTGCCTCCCGACAGCTGCCAAACCAAGAAGGTAGTTCCGCCAAAGAATGCAGAATCAGCCGGCATTGATTGCCCCCCGCTGCTGCGGTTTCGATGTGGGCGAACAAGTACAGGATGCTGGCCTTGGGAGACCTCGACTAGTTCCCGCCTTCGTCAGATGCTTTGGCGGCACACGAAGAATGTGCTTGAATTAATAACATTCGCCCCAGTCTCCCGCTCGATCGACAGTCAGTTTGCTCGGGTAATGGGAATGTGATGACTTGCGATTCAGTATGTATATCTACAATTGACCGAACGTTTACGATTGTCCCCAAAGTAATACACTTGAATTGATGTGCAAGACATATATGGGAAGTGCACCAACTCATAGCTGGGGAGGCTCGTGGTTGTCAAAGTGAAACCCCGTGTCTCTTCAAGCGCCTTTCTTTCCCGAGATTTATAATTTCTTGCAGATCAATGACCTTGAAAGGCCAGGTTGACCAATTTCCACCACTCCTCATGCTACGTAACTGCATATCCTCCAGCAATTCGTCCATCGTTTGTGGCCAGCTTAAATACTTATCAGCATTAAGTTTGAGGTCCATCGATATTACGTACGACCAACACGCAAGACCGCTGCTATAGCTCTCATTGACCCACAACAACGTGTCGGGATACCGCCTCCTCGTCCACGCTGAATTGCGCTCTGCACTGACAAGAGCTTCCTCGGCGGACGAAGGAAGACGCATATTGTCTTTAAGGAAGTACGAGGATATCCAATGCGCTGATACCTCAAAGGCATAGCCCGTTGTTCGACGTAAACTGTCGCACTCTGAGATACGGCATCAAGAAAAATGTGAATGCAAGACGCACCAGGGCGCCGTTTATCGCGAAATCCCGTCGACTAAGATTCTTTGCAGGGATTAGACCGCGATAGATGGAAGACGACGACTGTTCACCAACTGGATGCGAAGAAGGCGGGTGGGCCAACGAAGTATAGTTCCAGGTGTCCGTCACTTCTGTCGACGGTGGATGCCTGCAAATGCCTAACTCGGTAGCCGTATGATCTAAAAATCTGCTCATTAGCCCCAGCAACAACAGTGCGGATAAATTGCAACCATCAAAGAGGTTCGTCCATGACGATGAATAACCCGTTGCAAGAATCACAACATCAGCCGGTAGTGTTTCCATATTTTTCAACATCAAGGATCGACCATCATCACAGAAACCAGTGACACGATTGGGCGCCATAAGCTCAATTTTTCCTGAGTGGACAAGGCCGTGAAAACCGTCAGGACGATATGCCCCTTCGTCGTTAACTCGAATGCCCCAAAAGAGAGAATGAGCATTACGCAATGGCGAATCCTTCGAAACAGAACATGCGTCAAGCTGTCACCCCATAAAAAGGTTATCTCCCAGCGCCACAAGAAACAAGGAGAACGAACGGAGTAGGATGCGATTTTATTCCAGATAAAGTGAACAATTTTACTCCCCAACCACGTTGTGTGCAAGAATCGTCTGTGACAACGAGATTAGATAGTAGTTGGTTAATAGTGAGAAAGACGAACTCAAGGCGAGGTCGCAATTCGATATGAGGTGACAAAATACTCAAGAACCTGTTTACACAGTAAGAACTTCGGGAGGGGAAGAAATGTTGCATTTTGAATACCTGCTCTTCCTGATGAAGTCCGGAAGGGGTGTTGGCGCCGCCAGTATAGCATCCGTGGTTTCGAAAACAACGGAAACTTATAACTTCTATGCCAAACTTTACCCTCCCTTCCAAGAACGTATCGGAGAACTCCTCCATATACGTGCACATATCCTCACCAGAAAGGCGGTTCCCACTTTCAGCCTTCGAAGGCGGGGGAAAATCTGAACTCGCCATGAACGCTATCGTCGCCTTCAAGATACGCAACATTTTAAAATTGGGCAGAGCCACGTACTTATTGATGTTCAAGCCAGGATAAACGCGTGTTTTTGCCCGCACGCCTCCAACAGACATATCTCGTGTGATCACTTGCACATCGAACCCGTCCTGAAGCAAGACATGAGCAGTGATCAGACCCGCGGCTCCGGCACCGATGATTCCAATTGAAGCAGGTGTCAAGTCCAGTCCCATTTGTAAACGACTGGTTGATGGAGAGTTGCCGCACCTTATATACCTTCCCTCTACACATTTATCCAGATCCAGCTGATCATGCGAATAAAAGTTCGAAGCTTTGACATCTTACGACGGCGCCTGTAGAGAGTCGGAAGGACTCGGATCCTTTGACAATTCTTGGTGCAGTCAAGGCAGAATCCTCGTCTGGGCCACCATAATACGCGCCTTTCAGACTCCAAGGTAAACGAAATGTATAATGGTAAGTAACGCCTGTCATTTAGCTGCGCACTAAACCTCGTGACGGTATGGATGATCATTCACGCATATCGGTGCATGTATTCGGTCGCTCTTTGTGGGTCCGAGTCCAGACTATCTTCACGCGCCTCCACTGGCTCAGGCCCGTTTCCGCACCCGCGTCCCGAACCACCCAGGCCACTGTCGCTCTGACTCCCAGGGGTACTACCTAGAACCAATATACCGCTTGCACCATTAACCTCCGGTCGTAGCGATCTTCTTTAGGCTTTATCTTTTGATTCAAGCACTTGCATTTTGCCACAAGAGCGAGGTGCAGCCAGACCTCTCATCCCAGAGGTTCTAATGTCGTCAAGTAAGCGACGATACCAGGTCCCCAGGTTGGATCGACGTCAAGCTGCCAGTCGAACGTTCCTACCCCTGCAACCCGCGGAATTGTAACCTTCAGAGAGTCGCGCCCAGACCTTACACGAGCGAGCAGATTTCTTACCACTGGACGGGAAAAAGCGGTGCGTTCTGCTCACAGCCTAGATTTGATCGGCGTGACGTAAAATCGTATCTCAGTGAGTGAAGAGCTTGGACTTGAGGCGGTGTATTGCAAAGACAGCGGTGTCTCATGTAAAGTAGCGGGAATGGTATATTTGAAGAATTTAAAAGTTGATCAAGCGCACTATGCGAACGCGAAAAGTCCGAAGTATAAGTCTTTGGAACAGAACATATCTACTTATCGATGACATGAGTTGTTCGTATCGCTTTAGCTGTATGTATCGTTCTCGAAAGTTCCACAGCAATCCGCCACAGTTCCGAAAAAGGCAAGTTTCCGATCCTTCGAGAACCTAAAATTTGGGATACAAAAGCATCTCTACGCGCATTTCTTCTTTTTCAACAATCTCCCTCCTCTAAATCACCTTGCATATTCTGCTCCTTACCTGTGAGTTCCCCGATATAAGCGCCTTGCTCATTATATTAACATCGAACCTCACCCGCTTAGATCAATAAATTCCAATGGCGACAGAAAGCTTTGGATTCCAAGCAGAGATCAGTCAACTCCTCGACTTGATCATCAGTACGTCTAGTTCTCCCCACCACACAACGACAACCAATCTAATCATTACCCCTCAGACACTTTCTACTCCAACAAAGAGATCTTCCTGCGAGAATTGATCTCTAACGGCTCTGATGCTCTCGACAAAATCCGCTACGAGTCTCTCACTGATCCCTCTGCACTCGAACATGAAAAGGAACTCTACATCCGGATCATCCCAGACAAGGAGAACAAGCTCCTTATCATCCGTGACACTGGTGTCGGCATGACCAAAGCCGACATGGTCAACAACCTCGGTACCATCGCCAAGTCTGGTACAAAAGTAAGTGATCTTTGTGTTTCAATTTCTGGTTCTGACGGTATGTGCATTGCAGGGATTCATGGAAGCTCTTAGCTCTGGTGCCGATATCTCTATGATCGGTCAATTCGGTGTCGGTTTCTACTCTGCTTACTTGGTCGCCGAGCGTGTTCAAGTTATCTCGAAACACAACGATGACGAGCAATACATCTGGGAGTCTGCTGCTGGTGGAACTTTCACTATCACACAAGACACTGTCAACCCGCCTCTTGGTCGTGGTACTGAGATTCGCCTGTACCTAAAGGAGGACCAGCTGGAGTATATCGAAGAGAAGAAGATTAAGGAGATCGTGAAAAAGCACTCCGAGTTCATTTCGTATCCTATCCAGCTTGCGGTGACCAAGGAGGTTGAAAAGGTTGGTTGCTTTGTTTTAGCGGTTTATCTTTTCTCATTAACGCTTGGTTCTTTAGGAAGTTGAGGATGAAGAAGAGGAGGAAGTTAAAGAGGACGAGGAGAAGCCCCAGATCGAAGAAGTCGAGGACGAGGATGACAAGCCCAAGGAAAAGAAGACCAAGAAGATTAAGGAGACGGAGACCACGAACGAGGAACTCAACAAGACGAAGCCTATCTGGACACGCAATCCTCAGGACATCAAGCCTGAGGAGTACGGAGCGTTCTACAAGAGCTTGACTAACGACTGGGAAGACCACCTTGCTGTCAAGCACTTCTCTGTCGAGGGTCAGCTCGAGTTCAAGGCTATCCTCTTTATCCCTAAGCGGTGAGTGTCATTTTTCTCGAAGTTTGAGGCATTTCTGATATGTGAACATCAGTGCTCCATTCGACCTGTTCGAGTCCAAGAAGAAGCGCAACAACATCAAGCTCTACGTCCGCCGCGTCTTCATCATGGACGACTGCGAGGACCTGATCCCCGAATACCTCAACTTTGTCAAGGGTATCGTCGACTCTGAGGATCTCCCGTTGAACATTTCTCGTGAGACGCTCCAGCAGAACAAGATCCTGAAGGTTATCCGAAAGAACATTGTCAAGAAGTGCATGGATCTCCTCTCTGAGATCGCTGAGGACAAGGACAACTTTTCCAAGTTCTATGAGGCGTTTGGCAAGAACTTGAAGTTGGGTATCCATGAGGATGCTCAGAATCGTAGCAAGCTTGCCGAGTTCTTGCGTTTCTACTCTACCAAGGCTACTGACGAGCAGATTTCATTGAAAGGTCTGCAATTGTCCAGGATTTGGTTGATATTTGTACTAACAACTTGTTTAGACTACATCACACGCATGCCTGAGGTACAAAAATCGATCTACTATCTTACTGGTGAATCGCTCGCTGCGGTCCGCGACTCTCCTTTCCTCGAGGTTCTCAAGAAGAAGGGCTTCGAAGTGCTCCTCCTTGTCGACCCCATCGACGAGTATGCCATCACGCAACTCAAGGAGTTTGAGGGCAAAAAGCTTATCTGTGTCTCCAAGGAGGGATTGGAGCTCGAGGAGACGGAGGAGGAGAAGAAGGAACGCGAGGCAGAGGCCACTGAGTTCTCTGAGCTCTGCTCGACGGTGAAGGAGGCACTCGGTGACAAGGTTGAAAAGGTTGTTGTGTCGAACCGTATCACGGACTCGCCTTGCGTGCTCGTCACTGGGCAGTTCGGCTGGTCTTCCAACATGGTTAGTGTTTCCTTTACTATTTTGTTGGTCATTGCTGATGTTGATGTTTAGGAGCGTATCATGAAAGCACAAGCTCTGCGGGATTCGTCCATGTCTTCTTACATGGCATCGAAAAAGACGCTCGAGTTGAACCCGCATAACCCCATCGTCAAGGAGCTCAAGCGGAAAGTTGCAGAAGACAAGGCAGACAAGTCTGTGCGGGACTTGACGTACCTTTTGTTCGAGACTGCGCTGCTTACTTCTGGGTTTGCGTTGGACGAGCCAACATCGTTCGCGAAGCGCATCCACCGCATGATTGCGTAAGTGATTTGGCTGTAAGGATTTTTGTTGATGTTGATGATGATTGTAGGCTTGGACTTGACGTTGATGAGGAGGAAGAGCCAGTACCGATGGCGACGGACGATGCACCCCCGCCATTGGAGGCAGCGTCGACGTCCGCGATGGAGGAGATTGACTAGATGCGTGACAAAAGTAGACCGGGGGGTCGAATACTTGCTTGCTTTCATTGTATCATCTTATTAGTTTCATCATAGGTCTGTACACATTAACACTTTCACACAAGACAAATAAAGAATGACTAGTACTGATGTGAAATGTGTGAAAAGGGAGTCACGACAAAGGATGTGAAAGAGTTGCTTTGTGACGGAGTGTGACACCATTGTTCGTTGCTTACCATGATGACTCGATTCCGCTGAAATCCTTTCTTTACGTTCCATTGTCCTCGATGCCGAATATTCTCACCCCAACTCCTCGTCCGTTTATTTATCAGGTGTGCCCCATCTCCAACAGCTTTGACCCACTTCTCACCAAGTCACAGTCAACACCCGAAATGTCTCCACAATGTCCAACACGTCTTCTCTCTCCAATCCAGCTCAACGTTCGTATTCTCCCTGTTTCATATCTCCCCGTGCTCACATTTACATCTAGTCACCCAAGTCAATCAAACGCCGTCACCCCCTCCGTCGCAGACGCCGCGTCGATTCCCAGCTTGAATCAGCCCCACACCCATTTGACCAGCTTCCATGGATATCTGCACTCGACGCCACTCCAGAATCACTCGGCATATGTCCATGTGACATTGCAGACCTCTCTCAGATCCCTGACCCCATCCCACCCTCCGGCCCCGGTCCTGTACGTCGTCGAAAGCCCTCTTTACGCTCAAACCCACTCGCAACTCCCCTTCCATCCACCACCCAATTTCCAGCTGCACGTTCCACCCTGCCTTTCTGCGATACCCCTATATCTCGAAATCGGTTCATCCCAGCCCGCGTCCTCTTTCACAATCTCATGCCTGTGTATAACGACCAGCCTGATAGTTGTACTTTTATCCGTCCTCTTTCCGGATGAACTCTTCCCATTGCTGTATATCACCATTCGTTGCTCTCGTCACTCTGGCGCTGTCATCGCAAATGCCGATCATAAATCACTGCCTCTTCCCCACCCCCCAATCACCCACATCATCTCAACTCTTCGCTTAGAATCGACTCGACTCGACTCGTCGTCCACCAACTGTCCGACGCTGCATCATCACCATCACCATTTACATTCAATTGCAATATCATACAAACTCGAGCTTGAAGCGCGTTTTATTCAGCTTTCGTTCCCATCTACCATAATTTCGCATATTCTCTCTCAAGTTACCGCATTGTATCTCTACCCATGATTTATTCGTTGACTTATATATTTCCCAATTGCTATATATGCTCCCAATATCCACGCATTCGACGAATTTTTACATATGCTTGTGAACAGCCCCATTCTGCACTTTGCCCGGTTTTATGACAGATCTTACCTCATGCTCGTTGTCGTTTCATGTAACTTGTTACATGCGTATCAGACAGATTATCCCTGATATCGTGTGATTCTGTGTGAGTCACCGTTGGCACGAGTCACTTTGACGCCTTACATCAGGCGCCGTGTCTCCCCAACAACCTGCAGATATGCCAAATCACCGCGTTACCAATTTTGCAGCAGGCCCATCATCTCTCCCCGAGTCCGTCCTGGAAGAAGCCGCCCTCGGTCTCCTCAACTTTGAAAACACCGGGATCGGGATCGCCGAAATCTCACACCGCTCGAAAGAATTCGTCACATACATCAGGAGCACAGAATCGCTTATCCGAGAACAGCTCGAGGTGCCTAATACGCATCACATCTTGTTCATCCAAGGAGGAGGAACTGCTCAATTCTCCAGCGTCGTGCTCAACCTACTTGCGCGTCATCGATTATTACATCCTTCCCTTCCTGAAGAACAACGGACGCTAGACTACGTCGTCACCGGGAACTGGTCTAAACTCGCTTCGCAAGAAGCAAAACGCCTAGCAGGAAGATCAACCATCAACATCGCCGTCGACGCACGTCAACACTCCAAAGATGGGAAATCATTCGACAACATCCCTCCCCACGACGCGTACAAATTCTCCTCTGACCCAGCGTTGATTTATTACTGCGAAAACGAGACTGTAGATGGAGTGCAGTTCTCACATGAACCAGGGGAGGGGACAGAGTTCCCTTTCCATCTCCTACCTGGTGCACAAGACAAATCGGTAGAGGAAAGGTTATTACCACTCGTAGCGGATTATTCTTCATCGTTCATGTCCCGACCTATCCCCCACCTCGCGGCACACGCCGTCATCTACGCCGGTGCTCAAAAAAATATAGGTCCCGCTGGCTTGACTGTTCTCATCGTCCGCAAAGATTGTATCGTCGACGTCGACGCTGCTTCTCAGCTCGGTGCTTGTCCCGTTCCTGCTGGACTGGATTATGGTCGATTTGTGGGGACGGATAGTATGCCGAATACGCCCCCTGTGTTGGCGGTTTATATCGTCGGGTTGGTGATGAGACGGAACAAGGAGTTGGGAGGGGTGAAGTATTATGAGAGGGTTAATAGGAGGAAGAAGGAGATGGTTTATGGAGTTGTGAGGGAGGGGGTGGAGAGGGGGGTGTTTAGAGAGAAGGTTGCGAGGGGATCGCAGAGTTGGATGAATGTTGTGTTTGATGTGATCGGCGAAGGGGCGGAGAAGAGGTTTGTCGATGGGGCGAAAGAAAGGGAGATGGTTGGTATAAAGGGTCATCGGCAAGTTTTTTCGTTTCTCTTGGATGTGAGGTGATGTTGATTGGCTTTGTCGGTATAGGTCTGTTGGAGGTATGCTCTCTCGTAATTTTGCGTGAATGTTTAGCTGACTTTCTTCGTTAAAGGTATGCGTGTCTCTTTATACAATGCTATTACGGTGGAACAGACGGAGAAGATCGTCGCATATATGAGAGAGTTTGTGGAACAGCAAGCTGCACGGCTGCAAGTCAGGGAATAGAGGAGGATTCAAATGTCTACCAGTGCTATCCGTCCTTTATAGAATGCACTAAGATTATTTGCTCCCATCTTCGACCTGTCTGGTTTAATAGTGACAGAGGACATATAAGTTTCATAAGTCACTTTGCCGGAGTGGTTAACGGGATCGCCTGCTATTCAGGTAGCACCCAGCGGTTGGGCTTTGCCCGCGAGTGTTCGAATCGCTCAGGTGACGATCTTTTTCTTCGCAGTCAAGTTTTTGTTTTCTCAACTTTCGCAGTGCTTGGACCAACTTAAAAGCGAGTTGCAAGCCCCCGTTCATCTATCGCCAACTGATCACGCGCTAATAAGTATTCTAATTTCCTTCGCGACCTACATCAGAAGGACTGCTACTTGGCGACAATATCATAACGTCGCAAATCCTTCGCTCACCCATCCCGCAGAAGGACAGTCAGTGCCAACCTGCTGAGACTGATACTACGAACAGCCCTCGGGGCAATCTCCGAGACTCAACAAGACGCTTCGACAAGTCGGTGTATTCCCGCCATAGGCGACTCAGAAACCCAGAAAACTATGTCTGGTTATAACAATCAACGGCAGATCGACAAAGAAAGTGAATCCAACATACCGTCGTCCTACGAGTCCTGCGGATGCGAGCCCATGCCAATGATGAATGTACTTCTTCCGCCCCTTGGGAGTACCAGCACCTTCTCCGCACCATGGACTTGATGTGTCTCGATGCTTGGGATAGCCTTCACTCCCATAGTCAACTCGCCTGCTTCTGGAAGCGCTACCACCGATACTTTGGGCAGAACAAGCTCGCCGTGGTGTAGTGCGATCAATGTGATAGGCACGGAGTATGTTGTGTCGTCCTTCCCGGAAAGTCAGCTGAAAGCTGGGTTGTGTTTGATTCTACACACCGTGGCTGCAAAATCTCCCCGCTTCGGTCCGCTCACGAGCCAATCCTTGACTAACTCTTCAACATCGTACCGTAGCATGTACCGGCGTTCGTTATCGCCCGCACTCGATCCCCAATGGAACGAAGTGTTAATTGTGAGAACGGCCGATATGGGTTGGCCCGCATATAGTGGTAGTGATTTGAGTGTGGATGTATCGGCGAATGGTGTTGACAAGATACGTATCCGCGCAGCAGCTACGATCTATGGTCCAATTAGATGATATCACAAATCAGTTTGTGAAGGAATGCGTACGCTCATGTAGGGCACGTCAACGGGTATTTTAATTTCACGCCAGCTGCCTTCTGGTGTATTTGGATGCCTGTGCTTTTGCAGGAGCTAGCAGGGCATTAGTTGTGAACACATTGCGGCCCAAAGTGTTTGCTGTACCTTCATAGCGTCATCGAGGAGATGACATAGATCGTTTTCTGTCTGCTCGTATGGGGGGACATTAAGCTCCCCAGTAATCCCGTACAGTTCAACCCATCCTGCATCGTGCTCCAGCGCTGCGACCAATTTGTTAACTAGTGTGATTCTGTGATGCTTTGTCGAAGGTGAGTCCGCCAATACTTTTGCGACCACACTTTCGATGACAGATTCAACCTCTACATCAAGATACATTTTTAGAATGGTATTACCACCCCCTGAAAACCACATACCTTCACGCAATATCCGGTATCTGATAGTAAGATTCAAGGACTCCCGCACTATTGATAGCCACACACTGAGGAAGTCCATAATTTCATCAAGGTGCTGGAGACACACCTGGCCCCTTGGCAGAGTCGACACAGAACAAAAAATTGACTGGCTGAGCGGGTGTTACCGTCTAATAAGAGGAATGAATTCGAATGAGACGTGGATATCATTTCAAGACTTACAATGACTGGACGATTTTTCGTCGAGGGAGCGAGAATCTTGACGCCATCGAGACCCCCCTCCGGTGTATCCAGGTAAGCCGCAGCAATTCGAACGTGTTGATGACTTGTCGTAGATATTGTAAACTTGGAGAATAGTCTTGAACGGTAGATTTAACAAAGACCAGAGAGATATTCAGTCATAAACACCTAGTCCCGCGGAAGAAGTCTTCAACATTGACGGATATAGGGAGACTCGTCACAACCACACGTGTCATGCGAAGGGCTCGCGAGATGGAGGGTTCAGACGCCGTTGTGTAATCAGCCTCCACATGGATTTTCTAAGCCAGATAAGCGTTTCTTTCCAGTAGTTTCGGTGAACGTACCATGGCGTGAAACGCTGATGTATCGGAATGAGGTATCATTATTGAGATAGTCGTGTTTTTTGGAACTTCTGAAAAACTGATACTGTCCTTCGTGGTTTCCATCGCCGCTGATATTGAATCTATAATGTCGTCAATAAGACCAGATGAGCGCTCCTTCAATATACTTCCTTACCTTCATGCAAATACACATCTTCGAGCCGAAAGGTGACGCCAGAAGATGCAAGGCGGATGGTGACCTTCGTTATATGATTTCGTCCACTTGAAACGGCAAGCAGAAGAGTTGGCGGTTCGCCAAGTTCAACTAACACAAGATACATCGATGTGGTGGTCAAGATCTTCAGTGAATATACATACCGCGTTTTGGCAAGGAAAGTTGAACATCCAAGGCAAACAGATCCTTGGGTATTCGAACCAATACTGGACGACTATCATTCTGCTGTCGGGTCATTTTCAAAGCAGATGCTCTCCGGTGTGTTCGCTGAAGTAATAATCGCGCCAAGCGCACTTCGCTCGAATCAAATATGTATGTCCCTGCCGTTGCTCTCTTGAGAGGGCATTGAGAATTTGGAGGGTCTTCAAGCGAAATGGATCATACCGGACAAAACATTGTCAAAGGTGTCTTGCCAGGAGGCAGGCTATGTGTCAACGAAACAAACTTGGATCGCTCCGCGTCGCGACCTAAAAGAAACACGCTGACTTCGTCGATGGGAAGTATCTGACGAGGAATGAGCGAAAAAAAGTTTGAAACAACTTGTGATTCCTGACTACTGACGCAAGGTAAGCGATTTAGAACCGTGGCATTCAAATAACAGCCATCCTCGGTTTCTGCTATTCTGGCATCACTGGATATTTCGATTGATACCATAGGATGATCTGGATATGGCAGGTCTAAGAAGTGTTTGAGAGATAAACACAGAATGGACATGCATTAGGTGAACACCAACCAGTTTCGAGTCCAGAAGCAGCGGCCTTTAACCCAGTAACGAGTTCAGTGACATGCGCAGCCTTATCCCCTTCATGCATCGATAATTCCAACTCATTCTCGATATACGTTTTTAGATATGACAGTAGGACATGAATCCATTCAGTGTCTTTCGGTTTATTGAGGTCAGCCTGGATAACGAGTACCTGTGACAGCATGAAAGATTCAAGAGAAGTCCACATATGCGGAGCATAATGGGCGGGCAAGGAAGAATATGTTGCCAGAGCTTTACTTAGCTGCCCACGATGACTACAGAAACGAATGATGAGGAACAGGACGACTCTAGCATTGAATGGCGTACAGATCAAGGGCAGCAAGGCTCCCATGTAATCGCAGTGCAAATTTCCGGCGTCCAGCTTGTGTATACATGTCAATGGTATGATTAGTAGTGGCGACATAGAGTTCGTAGAATGAATGGGCGTTCTCGATCGCGGGAAGAATATCGGTATTAGTGATTTGTTGTGTGGCGTCTGGGTGATTCGAGATAGAAGGGGACGACGTTCTTGAGAAAGGTGGTTTGGGAGGGAGATGTCCCACAGTAACGCCAATTATGTCCAACTGAAAAACAACAAGTTCAGACACTGGGAAAAGACGTTTCGAAAAGGGATGGACGGTACTTGACTACAAGCAAGTTCCAAAAGCTCGCCCTTGGCAGCATTGAATGCACTGAGTTTAGGACCGGTTATGGAGAATTCTGAGGACCAGGAATTACACTGCTCGACGACACTAAGTGCAGATGAGTAAATCCAGGATTCGACGAAAAACAGTGGTAAGGAGGTCTTTGTGATATCAACACTCAAGATCTGCTAGGTTTTGGTTTGACTTACCTCCACTTCACGTAGTCGCCTGCCGAAAGCACAAAGAAACGTTGCTACTTTGCGACAGATATCGGTTATTCGGCCTTTTTGCGCCAGAAGTTCACATTGTCGGGATAGAACATATGTCCGAAAGTCGAAGATGGATATGGAGTTGGCAAGAATCAGATCTCGATATGGCTTCTTCGACGAAGAAAGAAGAGGTGCAGAGTCGTCATCATTAACACGGTTGATAAGCGTCCCAAACCAAGATAAGTTCTTTTCCTTGAGAACTTCATGAAATAGACCTTCAAGTTCGTCGTATTGTGTATATGCATCCTCGAAAAGCTGCATACTCTCAAAGGAGATTGCAAGACTTTCCTATACAAGTTGTCAGCTTGTACTCCCAATTACAGAGGGACACCGTACCTTCAGAATGAAAAACGTGCAAAAATTCCATCCAGGCATCTGACGTTGGCCTTCAGACCGCCTGACCTCTTCTTCCCTCTGAGAAACAGCAGAATCAAAGGTAGATAACACGCCATCCTTGATTTTGTTCACAAGTTCCGCCCACACCGCCGGGTTGTCAATCTCTTGTGACCAGGCAACCTGGACACACCTGCCATGGTTATCAGACACGTCGAAAGGGGTCTGGATCACACCTACCGTTCTCGCTTCTCCACATTAAAGTCGGCTCTTATTTTCTCAAATACTGAATTCTTCTGGAAGAATTTCGCACTTGGTGCTTGAGCATCAGGTTTGATCATGTGTAGAATCAACCATTCTTGGTGTTTCCTGGCAGAGACGACTGAGTACCAGTCCTTTATCAACTTTTTAACGGAATTTCTGTAGCCGTCAACGTCTGTATCCTGGAAGTTAAGGAGTCCGTGAGTTTACAACGGATGCAGATGTCTTGTATCTTGCCTGACAAACAACGATATATATGTTAAGCAGCGGTTTCTCCAAGAGAGTTATCGGAATTTGTGAATACTCGTCCCGGACGGTTTCCAGCGAGACCAACCCAACATCCAACTCTTGAATCGTCCTTATAGATCTTCGTGAAGTCAACTTCCAATGAATATTACGTAGGGGTAGCTGTGCGGATATAGCAGCCTGCACTTGCTGCCATTTTACGGACGACAAGATGGATTGCGGCGCCGAAAACGATACAAGGACTCGTTGCCTTGAACCCGGTTGGACATTGACCATTATCGTGAACCGGAAGTGAAAGGCAACTCTAAATGATCGTGGGAACTTCCAAAAAATGTGTAGTGTTTACGACATCCATTAAACAGTCAAGTACTTCTCTAAGCTGCCTAATATGCCTGCACCAGAGGAAGCAACCACTTCTACCTCTTTACCCGTTACATTCAAGTCCTTGGGTCTGATAGATCCCCTTCTCGATGCCCTCGAGCAAGTGGGCTACAAGGCCCCTACCGAAATTCAATCAGAGGCCCTACCTCATGCTTTGGAAGGCAAAGACATCATTGGCGTTGCCTCCACAGGTTCCGGAAAAACAGCTGCATTCGCTCTTCCTATACTTCAAAAATTATGGGAAGATCCCAAGGGCCTTTTCGCCTGCGTACTGGCTCCCACCCGTGAGCTAGCATATCAGATATCGGAGCAGTTCGAGTCCCTTGGATCTGCCATGGGAGCTCGCTGTTCTGTCATTGTTGGAGGGATGGACATGCCCACTCAAGCAATTGCTCTTGCCAGACGCCCACACGTCGTTGTTGCGACGCCTGGACGGTTACTGGATCACTTGGAGAAAACAAAAGGCTTTAGTCTTCGCGGCATTAAATTCTTAGTAGGTATTTCAACACTTTCCTTTCGCTGCGCTGACGTTGGCCAAGGTCCTTGATGAAGCTGACCGACTCCTGGACATGGATTTCGGCCCAAGCATTGATAAAATTCTCAAATTAGTTCCAACAGAGCGAACTACTTATCTCTTCTCCGCGACTATGACTAGCAAGGTGGCTAAGCTACAAAGAGCGAGCTTGTCAAATCCTGTCCGTGTAGAAGTATCAACAAAGTAGGTGCCATTCCATCCCATTTCATTCCCGTGCCAACCGCGTAACAGATATCAGACGGTGGCTACTTTGTTGCAGTATTATCTGCTTATGCCGTTGAAGGACAAGGATGCATACCTAGTATATCTGGCTAATTCCCTTGCTCAAAATTCTATGATAATATTCACGAGGACCGTCAACGACGCAGCTCGGTCCGTATATCCCATTTAAGGACCTTTGCGAAGCTCATGAAAAGAGCTAGGCTCTCCATTATTTTGCGGACCTTGGGATTTCCAGCAGTGCCGCTGCACGGCCAGCTAAGTCAGAGCCAACGGCTAGGTGCATTGGGAAAATTCAAAAGCGGCGGTCGCAAGGTATTGGTCGCGACAGATATTGCCAGTCGGTAAGCTTCAGTTTTCATTGCACAGATGATTCCATCACGCATGTCATGTTCACAGTGGCCTAGACATCCCCTCAGTCGACGTCGTTATCAACTTTGATATTCCTACACATTCAAAAGATTATATCCATCGGGTAGGACGAACGGCTCGTGCCGGCCGCGCAGGAAAATCCATCACACTTGTTACCCAATATGATGTGGAACTCATCCAACGCATAGAGCACGCCATTGGGAAGAAAATGGACCTGTGGCCCACAGACTCGGAAGAAATTGCACTTCTCAAGGAGCGGGTCAATGAGGCCGGAAGAGTGGCGGTGAACGAGCTGAAAGACCAAAACATGAAAGGAGGCGGCAGTGGTCGGAAACGCAGACGAGAGGATGGTCCGGGAGGGCGGGATGACAGGGACAGGGATGACGATGTGGTTGAGGCAGGTATACCTGCGCAAAAGAAACCGCTAAAGCGGAGGCGATGACGATCAAGGTCTGACCTACAGTGACTATACTGCGTCGCTGGCTCACACATCCCACGATCATCCCATGAACATCAGATCTGAACGCAGGACGTATTTATTGCCTTTGCGCACTGTTGATCCTTCGTGGAGCATGCATTCTTGTCCATGACTATGAATGATGAATTAATACGATGCTGGTCACTGAGGCAAACATTACCGATGTAGGAGAGCCGTGCCTCTGGTCAAGGGCGCCGTGATGGCCTCGCGAGCTTTTCCTTTCTCAGCCTTGTAGAATAACGTCTAAGACGTCACTCAAAGTCCATACTGCTAGATAGGATTTGGGGCAGTACTTACCTCACCACCTTCTACGCCATCTTCCACCCCTGTCAAGTAGATCAGCAGTGTCCACTCTGATTTGGCCCCAGTCATTGGATCGCGCACAGAATCGTCATAGTGCGGCCTCGTATATGTCAGGTTCAATTGCGCCGAGGACTTTCGCTACAAGACTTACCCAAAGTGTTGTGAAGGAGTATACTTGTACACTCGAATATTGCTATTGAGAGAATGGGGAACTCGTCGACCATTGAAACCACCCTGTTTCTTGGGCGCTGGGTAGGCTAATGAAGGCAGATGAGAGACAAGGGTCGCATGCAACCTCGTTGCAAAATCCACCGACGTCACAGAAAAGCGATCTGCGTGAACAGGTGTCATGGACGGATACATGATATAAAAGAATGTAAATCCTTACGGTTAACCCTATTTGCCTCCCCTCGCTTTTTAGGTGGCGTAAGCTCGAGAGGAAGGTCATCGATGAACTTGACGAAAGCTTGACATTCAGTAGGAGAGAAGAAGTCCTGAACATGTGTTAACCGGGCAGTTTCCAGAAAGTGGATTCAAACCAGGTGTGAGATATCACGATATAGGAAATACGTACATCGATGAGGAGGATTTGATCTTCGAGCAGTATTCGACATTCAAGATTTTCCTTGAAAGACAGTTCAGGGAAAACCTCGGCAGGTGCAACCTTTGTAGCGGATAGTTTTGAATTCTGCTCAGTCTTCCTTTTCGTCATCCCGGTAGTCGTTTACCAAGCATGTGATGCCATTCCCATTATCATTGAAATTGGTCATATGCATATCTTAGAAAGCGTAGAGTATGTCAGCACCAGCTGGGACCAGTGGACCTCGGGTTTACAATGCGGCTAGGTTACAACAGTCATAAATCTATATCGTCTTGGTTTTGTCGTTGATGACCACTCCATTAGGATGCCCAAACCAAATCCCCACTAACAATAATACATGTGCAACAAGCAGGATGGAGGACGACAATGTTGTGGATGGAAAGACATTCCAAGCATACTCGATCCCGACGATCAAGGCAAGCCTTTGAAAAGAATCTTTACAATCATCAAGAGGTGGCGATCACTTTAAGGACGTACTTGACGATAACGGGATAGCGTGTCCTCCAGGCCAAGAAGGGAGTCTGCTGCGCATACCATGAATAGAATTGGTAATGAAGTGAGCGAGCAAACAGAATTCCTATCAGGTTAGAAGTAAATAGAACGGTAGCCACATCTTAGGCAAGATGAATACAGAATCATGAAGACAAGGTCGGGATAACTCACAGTCAGCAGTCAATGGAACGAGCCCCGCTGGAAGGCGAGGCCGTTGAATTCCCCTACTTAGTACACGCCATACACTCCCATCCGCTTTGCACCATGTGAAAAGACCAAACAGGATCAATACTGAGATGTGCCCAGCCAACAAGAAATTTGCCCAAAGGGGGCTCAGAAACGTTTCTTCATCAATAAATCTCCAATTCACCGTCCACTTGTAAAGAAATACTCGCGACAGGTCGAACGAGGATCGCAGGTATGCCCAATAGTCCTCCTGCAGAAAAGCAAAGGCTAGCAGAACCTGGGTTGCAGAAATAGTCGCCATGAGACGTAGAGTCGCCACAAGGCCTCTTCGTTTGAATAGAATAACGAGCAGTCCCGGGAGATAGAGTAAAATGGACATTTTAACTGAAAGAGCGGCACTGACAGTAGTGGGATCAGAATACTCTCCTCTCGCATGAACCAAGTACTCACCTGTAAAGAAGAGTCGCGGTATCATCCATTCCACGTTGGTACAAAAGAATTGCGGCCTGAACAGCCAGTACTGCCCAGCAATCATTGAAAAGGCGTAGAACGTAGATGGAATGAAGGCGTTTGCTGAGCGGTAGGAGAAGTATGATCCAATTTGGGATGTTTCTTGCGTTGCTGTAGATAGCGCATGAGAGTGCTAGGCTCGCTACATACAGGACAGCATAGAAATGCTGCGCCATGAGTATGTTCCTCCCAGAGTCGGTGATGTCATGTAAGAACGCGTGAATATGGACGTGGCCAGCCGGGTAGCTATGGCGAGAAGTTGAAGATAGCATTTATATGTTGAGAAGTCGAGAGCTCACACCAGTGGTCCAGTTGGTCCTGTAATCATGCCATAGTTGCGCTGCCCTTTCAAGTACACCTCCGTTTGTACCATGTACGTTTTCCAGTCAATTTCTGTGTCTGTTTAGATGTATGATGAGGTCTTCGATAGAAAATGGGAATCGAGTTTCTGACATGGAACAACACGGATGATGAGCTGAGTAAGGATTGCATCTCCAACGACCACCAACGACGCAAGTAGCCAGAAATATCTTGGGTGTGTTAGTAGCAACTGAGCGGCCTGTATGGGACGACGGAACGAGAGCACCGGAATAGAGTTCGATTGTGGCATTGAGCAGTGAGAGACGCGTCGTGATAGGAAAATATAACTCGTAATAAAACTGTAATCTAAGGGTCCCCACAAAGAAAAGATAAGTCTGGCTACGGGCGACTATGTATCACAGTACCCGACTATAACATAGGCAGTCATGAATGCTGCAAAGCGGACTTGATAATCTCCTCTCCATCTCGTAGTCCCTTCACAAACGCCCTATGATAGTCATCTTCCGTCCCGGGAGTAATGACTGACGGGCCTAACGTTGCAACCAGATAGGATGCATACTGATGGACGAACCCAAGCTTCGACCAATTTCCCTTCACAGCGAACATATTTCCAGTAGATAAACCGTCATAGTAGCCCTGCAGAATTGACCGTTGCACCGCAGTCTGGTTGGAACTGTCTTGTCTTCGTTGCCTAGAATGAATAGCTTCAAAACGATGGTATAAATCATGCGTCCGTGGCAAGCAGTTCGAAGGTAGAGCGTGTTGCCGACCAGAAAGCGAAGAAGGGGCTGTCGCAGCCTGCGGAAACTTGGCCAGGACGTCCGAGGCTGATGGGGGAGCCGTGCCTTCAATGGCGTCACGAACAGTTTGTAGTTTCGAATCGTCAGTTGGTCTATCTTGGTACGAGAAGAACGTCGGGGGAAGACTGGTACCAACAGCAGCTTTGAAACACCAACCAGCATCGCCGTCACATCCTTCCTTAAAATAAGCTGTAAAGGCATGGTCGAATGTCGCGCAAAATATAAGAACAGCATATCACTTACACCAAAAGCTCCAGCCAGCTGTTGTATTCGAGTAGACGTCCATTTGACCAGTACAAAAATCTTTTCGCGCCTGAAACGGGTCGGATTCGTTTGCGATGCTGTTGTATGTAAGGGCGCAGGACCATTCGTCAATAACAAGATTCCCATACTGCTTCTTGGAAGCGTTGGCTAAAGTCGCCGAGATAGAACCTTGGATATCGCCAGTATGCTGAGAAGCAGGTTTCGCATCGTCGGAGGTGGTGAAGACAAAATACGAGTGGTGATCCTGGACAACAAAATCCTCTCTACTAGCGACAAAATCATCGAACCGCTGGGGGTCGAAGCCGTTATGCACATAGATGGGTAGCTGAGAAGCACCTGGGGAGCTCTGCCTCATCACAGTAATAGCCTGGCTATCTGTCAAGGTCATGAGCGGACTGTGGAGATTATGAGAAAAAAGCTGGTTACAGAAGTCTATCAGCTCTGGTACGTTCTTGGGCTCGTTCAAGACTTCGATCCCAACGACGTTCGTTACGTATACCAATTGTTGCACTAGATATTCAAGCACGTCAAGAGTTTTATTCACATTCAATGGGCTCTTGAACAAGTTCGTAGCGCCGTCGGAGATTCCAGAGTGCGGCTGACCATTCTGACTTCCAACAGCACCGTGCAAGTCGACAAGAACGCCAATTCCGACCTCGGCAGCCATATTGATAGCACGAATGACGCTAGCCCAAGAGTTTCGGTATACTTCGCTGACCGCATCGAAAGGTGTATCTTGACAATAGTAGGGACCCAGATTCCAGTAACCAATTGGTAGACGAACTGTGTTGATACCAATACTGGCGAGATATTGAAAGTCAGACCGAGTAATGAAAGTATCCCAGTGCCGCTCCAAAACAGAACGAGCGCAGTCAACCGAACCCCAGCCCGAGGCGATATCTAGTTCCGAGAGTTTCATCCCCGATGCGCCTCTGAAGAGAGAGGGAGTCATCCAATTCTCGTTCACGAACCTAATTTTTTTTGTTGCGTCAGCCATACTATGATGAAATCACTCTCTTAGTACCATGAGCCCATATTGACCGATTGCTGTCGTCTATAACGCATAATGGTGGCCGTGTCCTGGTCAAATGGGCCAAATGTCTCGATAATCGGGGAGGTGGCATATGGTTCAACATAGCAGGAATCCTCTTGCATGGAACGACCGTCCAGCGGCGTATGCCTAGTCGGTAAACTGGTGGAAACGATGGCGAGAGAAGTTGAAACAGGATCAGGAGCGGAGTTGTTCACAGAAATGAACGATGCGACGGGTTTAGAAAGACCTGAAGTCGCCTTCAGGAGGGCGATAAATATAGCAGGATTGTAAACCATGGTCTAATAAGGAAAGCAAGCACAAATGAACGAAATGGACGATGAACCAGCCAGCGTCGAAGAAAAAGGAGATGTAGGATGAAGATGAAACAGCCGAGTTAGGGCTGACGGGTTAGCGTTGTATCCGATCGGTTGTGACATCGATATCACAGAGGTCGCACGACTCTTGGATGTAATAGGAAAACTACTTGTATTGATATTGTTATGTAAATTGTATGGATGATGGGGAATGGGGTACGTGCATGGTAAAGAGAGCTACAAGAGAAATTTAAGATTACTGTAATGTTGCGAGAGAGGAAGGAGACAAGACAAGGCAAGCGGAAAAGGGACGTGCACTACGTTCCATGCTCTTCCTAAATCGTCCTATGCAGTTTTTAAGAGCGCCTGTCCAAATACGCTACCACTCCAAAACCCACGGGAGACAAAGAATGAAACCGTATTGAAGTTACAAATGGGCAGTCGGTGGAACGGCGGGCCGACACGCAGCGGAGGGATGAGAGCGACTGCAGCGACCTGGGCCTATGGCTTTCGGAATTCACATAACACGGTGTAAATGGTGTTGAAGGCCGTATATATCTCTTCTCTGACCTGATTGCCACGAAGAAAAGAGTGTCAGCGGACGGGTTCAAACCAGCTCCACTGCACTCATGACAAAAACGTAGACAGTACCATATGACGATGTCTACGCCACACAACGTCGCGTGTAATATGACCACAACGACGATGCATGTCATGTGAGAAGGGAAAGAAGAATGATGATCACCTTCGCACCAGTTAGGACGATCTTGCCCGACACGAATATCAGTAGCACGACCTTCGGCTTGATCATGCGGTAGATAAGACCAGGGAACAACTGCGATATGCCACGAGGGATATATCAGAGGTACAGCCAGATTGTAGCAGTTAGCACATACCTCAGGTTCGTAACTACTGAACTGTCCGTGACTGTACGCCAAGCCCTCCAGCCGTATGGGGAACTTCACGTCGCAACTCCCCACAATATTTTGGATTTTGAATTCAGAAAACTTGGCAACAAAGCCTAGCTTTTGCACGATCCGAGCGTACTTGCGTGATGCCAGACGCGAGTCATCCTCCGATTTCGCACCAGTGACCACCATCTTCCCAGACGCAAAGATGAGGGCGGTCGTCTTTGGATCACGAATACGCATGATAACTGCTGCAAAACGCTATGCGAGACAAATCGAGTAGTTCGACATGTCAAGCATATATGGAAATAAGCTTCTACCAACCTTAGGGTTGTACTCTGCATTCCGGGCATGGAGCGCAATGGTCTTAAGGTCGAGGCGACAGTCCAGGTTGACAGTAGCGACAATGTTTTGAAGGGTAGGCACAATGCCTTCGACAGCAGTGATATGTTGTTGTTCAAGGGTTAACGGGGCGGGTGTAGATGGTACGGGAGGGGTAGAGGGTGACGATGGGCCAGCGACGGCATTACTTGATGTCAAAGCGGAGGGAGGCGAGTGAGACTTCGACTGTGGTTGGGACTGTGGTTGTGTCGGTGTGTAGGAATTGGAGAGAGGTGACGGCCCAGGTAATGCTAGTCCCGTCGACGGCTGCTGGGTGTACTGATTACCAGTCGGCAACGCGAGTCCATGCTGCTGTTGGTACTGGGGTTGTTGGTACTGATAAGGCTGTTGTTGTTGGGCAGGACGACCGAAAGTAACAGGACGAGCAGGCAGGGACATAGCGAAAAAATTTGAGCAAGAGCGTGGGAAGATTGAAAGATGGTGGGTGTCTGAGTTTAAGGAGCGAATGCCGTCGTTATATATGTGATGAGTTTCAAACTCCGCTATACGAGTCATCAGCATCTTACGTAACACTCCTTTCTTTGTTTTTCTTCCTTCTGTTCTCATGCACCCATTTACGACTCCCTGGGCCCTATTCTGCCTCTTGTAAAGGGCACCTCTCCCTCGAATTTGGGCCCACTCCCTTCCTTTGTTCTCTTCGCAAATCTGTTGGTGAAAACTATCAAAGAAATTCAAGCGCTTTGGCGCTTCAGCTTAAGGGTCAGGCATCAGCCACGTACTGCCATCACCCCTGACACCGCCCATCAACGATGAACTTTAACGTTGACAACGCAAGATCTTGTCATCTGTGCTTCTACTTGTCTATCAAGCGCAGCATATACATATGTACATGCTATCACCACGTGGCACCATCGTCGCGCTCTAACATTCAGCAAAGGCCGGCTATGTCATATTGCTTGGATCCAATGTCCACAAGCCGGCCATATGATACGACTGCTGCTTAGTCACGAATTCAGTTTGGACTCGGAGACGTGCTCTTCCTTCATTCATTGAGGGACGAAGACGAAGGCTTACGCTTACAGCTCACCTGATGCTGGTAGAGAGGAATCCAGCGATGTATGCGTGCATGTACAGAGGGTATTATACTATTAATCGATATGTGCAGAGTCGGATGGCGCATGTAAGGACAAGAGACATGGATCCCAATGGAACACTAAACCTATAGGATATTACACGCCTGCTACAATCCTGTGAAAGTTATGAATGAGATGAATGATGCGAAGCAGAAAGCAACGGCAACTCACTCCTCCGCCTTATTAAGCGCCTGCACCATGCTGTAAACCTCTTTTCTACGGCTGACAACATATTCGCTCTCTTTCAACAGATCATCCAACACGTCCGGCTTGTAGAGCTCCTGCAGCAATTCTCTCTGGAGGTTCTCCTTAGAGTGTGAAACCAGCGTAAGAGAAATGGCTTTAGGGACCATGTCAATCATCTCGCGCTTTACGATGTTGAAGTAGGAGTGGATAAGCAATTCTACGTTGAAGGACAAAACGTTAGGATTGCTGCGCTCAACAGATAAGTGAAGCAACGCAACTGATCACCTCAGTCTCCATCGTCTCCCTCTCGCTCAACGCAGCTTGCGGCTTGATAATTGCGGGAGGCGCTTCCATCACTGATCCTCCTTTCTTCTTCGTCGCGCTAGTCTTAGCCGAGAAGAACGAGCCGAAGAAGCTCGGTTCGTCCTTTTTGGCATCAACTTCGAGATCCTTATTGTTGTTGACCTGAGCCCTGGTGTTCTTCGGGTCGGCAGGCGCGGGAGGTGGCTTGTTGGCATTGAGACGGTCAGTCACAATGGAGGTTGCCTGAAATGTTATCAATAAGGGGAGGGGGGGGAACAGCCATTATCGAATGACGAACCTTGTGGCCGCTGATGAAGTCCGGATGGGTAGTGTTAACATAACATGCCTGCATGCTGAAGGACACGCCGAACATAAGTATAAAGCTCTGAACGAATATGACTGCGACGTACGCAACGAGATCGGTCACCAGTTTTGTCGTAGGGTTCATTGCTTGCTTGAAGAAGTTGACCACGACTGAATTGAATCGCTCTCGAAGTGCTGGGAAGCGCCTGAAGGCTTGCTAGATCGCAATTATATGGATAAGGCTAAATTGCGAGAACATTGAAATACTTACAACTTTCCCTAGCAGTTGACCGAGAATACGGATGAGCTCGTCATATACGAGCTGACAGCATTTGATACTGGGGTCTTCCAAGCGCTTGATTTGTTGTTTGACAATGACCTCGAACGCAGCTGTGCCGACGAAGAGAGATGGCGTAGAACCCTGACGCAAGCTTGAGTGTTGTGACGTTTCGCGGCAGGTTGACGACTCACCGAAGAGTTGTAAAGAATTAAACGGATGTCCCCGTCCTTGACTTGATCGAACGGATCAATGCTTCGGATGCCATTGTTGAAAAGTTCGTGAAAGACGAAACTAATCCTGGCACCTCCTGATAGTTCATTCACTGCCAGGTCATTTGTATTACCGTCAATCATCGTTCGGAATTCAGACGTAAATTCAGTGATGACAGAAAGGACAATATTCCCTGCATTGCCGTCGCCAAGAGGTCCGCCAAGTGATTGTAGTTCGACATTGTATTTCTGAAGTTGCTGCGTGATACGAGCTTTGATATCAGGGATGTTGGCCCGGATGTGGTGCATGAGAATCTAGATAAGTCCATTGATAACAAAGATTAATCGAGGAAGTGAACACTAAACGCACCATGTTGAGTTTCCGTGCAAGGAAGGGGGTACCACAAAATTGTGCTTTTCCTCTGTATGACGAATGATTTTCGAAGAATTCGCGTTCATGTTCAAGAGCATGGGTGATAGGTTTGGAATTCTCTATATCGCGCTGACCGCGGTTGACAACAGGTACATATCCGAGGCGCAAGGGGACGACACGGCCAGCGAGGATGTCTACAACATCTGTTCCTTTGTCCCTGATACAATATTTGTGGGTTTACATCTCTGACATAGGATTGTACCACTCACATCAAATCAACCTTCGTGAGCACCCCGATTGTTCTGGTGCCTTCTGGGTCCACTTCCCGCGCCATCTTCAATCCATCAGAGTTCGCCAAGTCTACATTGGCAGCCGTGACGGCAAGAATAATACACCCCGGTTTCGAGATATATTTCATGAGCATATCCCTAATCTGCTTTTCGATATCTCGCGGCTGATCTCCCACTGGCAATTTGGTCAATCCAGGTAGATCAACCAGTGTTAGCGTCAAAACGTGCGGAGAGAATATACGGAGATTGATAGCTTGAGGGGATATGCCGGCGTTCTTTCCAGTTTTAGCCTCTGTATCGCGCACGATCTCGTCACGGATTTTCCCAAAGTCGTAGAACTTTTCCCCGGGAAGGTGAAGGAACTCGCCCCATTCATCCGGGTTGGCAGCTTTGTCCGCGCCGTTGATCTGTGCTGCATGATGACTTTGAGCGCTAAATCTTAGGAGATGCGTTAAAATGACATACGTGAAGGATTTGTCTGATGACCGCCTGCGGGCCTGTTGATAAGTTGAAGGACCTATGCAAAAGGAGTCAGAACATGAGAGAAAAGGTCTAAAGCGATCATACCAGCGGTCGCCGTGTCACGATACCAGTACCACGCGGCAGGAAATCTCGCCCCACGATATTCTAAGATATAGTCGTGAATCATTTCCTAACTAGTCATAACTTCCTTGACACACCTCGAGCACACTGCTTTTCCCACTGCTCTGAGCCCCAAGTACGCATATTTGTGGAAGGTCTAATGCTGCTGCAGACGAGCCAACTGCTGTGAAAACATCCTGCAGTTTGTTGATGACTGACACAATTTCCGTCCCAAGGCCTGATGATGTTGTGGCCATGATGTTCTATGATTCCGTCAAGTAAAGGAAAGGGTGAGGTGATTACGAGGAAGACAGGACCGACTGCGATGTCAAGTGCAGTTATAAAGTGACCAAACTGAACCAAATTCAGTGGCTGCGGCTACAGGCGCGCGGTTGCTTGCAGGCTGTCATCACCATTGGGCCTTGCGCAGCATGTTGGTAGCGCTCTCAGCATTGCTCGCTCAAAACATACTTTGCCAGCAGCTTCCTGAGTCTATGACAACGTGGATATTTCACGGATGATGTGCCTAAACATATGAAGGGCGATTTTGCCAACAGAGTCATGCTAGTCACATGGTGTGTATGATCTCAGTGACTGACATGCAGCAGGAACTCCTGACTAGGCTCCCCTGAGATGGAAAACCGGTACCCAAAAATGGTATCTACTGGGTATTCGCCCGTGGGTCGTTGGGCAATGGGCGTTCTGCCGAGATACTCTGGCAGGAGCTTCTTTGGTGCGTTGGGCAGCGAGCTTTCTCGTAAGCTTCGAAGTATCTCTCAGACTACCGTGACCTGTGATGCTGATTGATAATGATCTAGAGCTTTGTGACTTATCAATGTTATCATTAGGTACAATCGTGGGTTCGGCCAGGACACACCTTTTCTCAAGCCTGTATAGGATTACATGAACTGTCCGGTTTTATGCGCAACTTGAGAGCGAGCTGGTGCCAAAGTCATAGCCTTTGTTGCATCTGTACAGCTGTATCTATATACCGCTATATCCGAGACGGGCAAGACCAGACAAGGTAGCGCGGTACTTCCAATAAAGTCCGATCTTCTACCACCAATCAGCCTGTGCTAATTATAGATCGAGGGCCAGTGAAACCTCGACCTCACCAGACCATGCACCTCCGAGCAATGTGCCTTCGGCATGGCAATGGCCCACCCACAGACGGGGAATTTTCGCCGTTTTTTTATTATCTTTTAACAATGGTGCGTATAATCCTTTGTCATCGGCATAAAGCGTTGCGATCTCCCAGTATTCACTTGCCCTTTCACCAGCATTGTCTTCATCCAAAATGTTCTTCTTTCGAAGCTCTGCTGTCGTTGCGCTGTTCACATGCCTCATCATCTCTGTGACTGGCATGGCCATTCAGGAAACCAACGGACAACGCTTGGCACGCGGTCTTCCCCCATCGCCACCCAGGTTTGGTCGAAACCTGCCAGGCAGGGTAACAGGCAGGGAGTCAACACCGGTTTGGGGTATGTAGTTCAGTTGTTATACCATGCACCCATCTCAACATATCTTAGCTGCGAAACGGGCGGCGCCATCTGGCAGCCCAACTATTCAGTAAGAATTCAAGATGATACACAGGTTCAAACATCACTGAGAGGCCATGTAGGTTATCTGGGCGTATCCAGGCCCGCAATCCTGAGAATAAGCAGTCCCTTGGAAACGTCAGGAACTGGAGCGGTAGTAGTCCTATGTTTGTCCCATCCTTGCTCCTACCGATCCCTGGGGCATTTAATTATGAACTCTTATCAGCTCTGGTCTCAATTTCCTTGGACCCGATCAAGATCTCCACGTCAGCTTCACTGCGCCTCCCTCTGGACATGGTCCATTTGATATCCTCGCCACTGTAAGTGTTCATACATCCGAGTGTGTATAGTCCACACAATCTTAGGAATCCTTGCAGAATGCTGCTTTCGCTTCGCCGTTTTTTGTAGGAGCCTCTGTCTCACAATTCGGCAGTGGTACCATCGGCCAGGGGCTTCGCGAGTATGACACACATTTCATCTTTTCTTGGTTACGAACCACGAACACTGATCAACGTCAATAGCACCGTTGCGTTTACCAATGTTGAACAGAGTAAGCCTCGCACACTCATCTCTACATACCGTGATATCAAATTCCCCCAACGTAGCCCCGCCCGGCTCTCCTCCGGTCAAGTCTACATCAGGAGACAATAGTTTGGGAGAATCCGCTATCTGGTCCTTCAATCCAGGCACCAAGGAATTCAAGGGTGAGCTACTATCTTCTGGCCCTTCTAGATCCCCTTCGATGTCAGTTAACATCGTTCAGCGCAATACATCAACCCAGACGGAAGCCAGCCGACTACCGTCATCGCCTACGATATCCGCGCGGTATGCAAAAGCTACATTCAATTACATTCTCCTTATCTAACTATATGGTCCCTTTACAGAACGAGCTTTTCTTCGTGGGTGATATCGATGCTTACAACCAGGACAACAATACTCCAGCGTCCGCTGTCGTGCGTTGAAGTCTAATTGATCAGCAGTGTAACGCTCTCTGACCAAACATTGCTCAACTTTATAGGAACTCTTCCTCGTTCCCATCTGATCTGTGACCTGAACAATGAACGCTGCTTCTACTTACGGACCTCATGACCATACTTTTCACTTTCTGCGACTCGAAAACTGTCTTCCCCCATGAACTACGTAGATAACGAACACTTTAAAGAGACGTCTCACTTCTAGCGTAGATAGTTTACTTTGCTTTGAATATGATGTAGGTTAGAGGTAGTTCTTTTTTTTTTGGTATAAATGGACATTTTCAATGTAGCGTGAAACAACGATATATTGCACAAGAACGTTCGAATTCATACGTACATCGCAAGTTGCAAACATGTAGCTGAGCAGACAGAAGAGAACATATACACAGTGGTGACAAGGATAACTGGAAAGGAGATGTTGCGTTAGTATATACATGATGACGGAGTCCGTATGGAGAGTGTGATCAGTCGACATATCCAAGTCACTCCCTCTAGATCCTTGACCCAAAAAGATGCAGCAAGATCTTGTACAAATGAAGGAGATAGAAAGGAAGGTAGGCAATCGCAAACCTGGCTGCGTGTCGTGCAGCAAGCGTGTTCGTCGAGGTCGTGATGGGGTGGGGCAATGATGATATCGATGTAGAGTGTGATGACTGTTGGGTGGACGATGATGGTGCTGTATTCGGGGGTATGTGCAGTGTTGGTGTAGTGGCATGAATAATAGGATTGGGTATTGCTTCTTCCTCTAGTCAGGTCTGTGGAGGCACATTCTCGGAATCGCTTTCCGAGCTAGCCTCGCCATCCTCACTTTCGGAATCGCTGACGTCGTCGTCGGTCTCCAGCTTCTGCTTCTTCCTCGCCTCTTCTACCTCCGCCTCTTTCTTTTTAATATCCTCCTCTGACGCCTCTTCTATGGTATCTGCTTCCTTTTCCTTCGCTTCCTTCGCTTTCAACTTTCTCTCCTTCTTCTCCGCCAACAGCTGCTTCATTTTCTCCAGCTCTGCCTCTTTCTTCTCCAGCTCTTTCTTCGCAGCCTCCTTCTCCTCGACTACCTGCTTTCTCTTCTCGCGCTGTAATAGATCACATGATTAGCCCATGAGCGTGGCGAATATAGACAAAATCACACCTCAATCTTTTCCTTCTCCTCCCTCTCCTCCCTCTCCCGCTTCATCTTCTCCCGCATCTCCCTCTCACTCACCACCCACGCCTCTACGCCATTCGCCGCGTCTTCCGGTTTTGACTTGTGCTTCAACAGATCTACAATTCCCGAATCAGTATCAAAATGGAAGGATAATAAGAATGAAACTTACACCCTTGCAGCGCCGCAACGCTAAACTCCTCTTCCGGCACACCGTCCGCGAACTTCTTTGCCAGCATATTCAACGTAACCGCATCCAAAGGCTGCGCCGAGTGCTTGCTCGCAAGGATTTCCTCCGCCACCGGAGGGGGCAGATACGCCTGGTTCGAGGCCCCAAACTGCGGCAGAGGTGTTTCAGTCATAGCTGCCGCACCCACGAGGGTAGGCGAAGGTAGGGGTACGTTCGCAGAGGCCGGCGACGATGGAGATGGAGAAGACAGCGGGGTCGACGAGTAGGATGTTACGGAGGAAGAGAGAGATGGTGGCCAGGACCACTGCGACGAAGCAGGGGACCCCGGGTTTTGCGGAGCAGTAGAGGGGGTCGGGCTAGATGGTATTTGGGGCACGACTGGCTCTGGCTCTCCGTCGAGAGCGTCGACTAAATCATCGTCGGCTGAGGGGAAGAAGTTTCGGAAGAGGGCTTCGGCTTGCCATTTGCTTGCGTTCTTGAACTCGACCCACACGTCCATCCGCCCTGGTCGTGAGAGAGCAGGATCGAGCCGGTCAAGATGATTGGTGGTCCTATAAATGTGAGACGATGAGTCGCAGAAACTACCGATGTGTCAGGGTTACTAACGCGAAGAGGAGTCTGCCCTCTGCAGCTGCGACGCCATCAAGGGCATTCAACAATCCACTCAAGCTCAGCGTGTTCACGTCGGACAACTGCTCGGCTCTCCGGCCCCTTCCTCTGCCAAGTCCACTGCTGGGGGGAGCATTGATATTATTGGCGTTCTGCTGGGCAGGGCCTTCTTTCTTCTCCTTCCCTTCTGTCTCACCACGACTGACGCTCCTCGTGAATGCCGCATCCAGATCCTCAAGTAAAAGAATGCAACGCGACGGGACGCGACCCATGAGGGTAGTCAATGTAGAGTCGGATATCCAGGACGCGGAGAGTGAGACAACGTAGATGTCGAGCATCAGTTGTCCTGCGATCGCGTGGATAAGAGACGACTTTCCGGATCCTGGGACACCGTGTAGAAGGTAGCCTCTGCGGAATGGGATCCCTCTGTCTGCATACCACTATAGATAGACGTGGTTAATGTTATTAATCACAAGAAAAAGGCGCTAACCTTTTCAGATTTGAGGAAATCTTTGGTATCATTTAGGAGCATCTCTTTCACGCCGGGATTGAGGACGATACTGCCCATCGGCCTCTTATGGCGAGAATCGGTCCAGTGCCACGATCCATGAGAATTGGCAAAATATATCTGAATTCTGTGAATAGCTTCGGCCTCGTACTCTTTCTTGGCCTGGAGGACTAGCTGTTTCAGGATAGTGTTGGACCGTGCGACAACGCTGATCGGACGAAGCATTAGCTACGGGAAGTACAGAAATTGACAATTGCCTAGATCTACCTGATAGACAACATTTCGGTGCCGCTGCCATCCGTCTTATGGCTTCTCCTGACACGAAGCCAATGACCCTTGTAATACATGGTATGGGTCGTGTCAAAAGTAGGCTGAAAGACTACGCGAGTGGTCACTTTGCCAGGCAATTCGTCGTCGCTTGTGGTTTTGCTCGTATTGTCCGCATCGTCCAAGTCCTCTTCGCCAAAAGAACCGGCGGTATCGGCACCGATACCTGAGGTGCGTGTCGTGGTCTCAAACTCGCGAGAACGCTGCCATTCGGGACGACGGGAGAGCCAAAGCATGAGCCAGTCATATGGATAGTCCTCCTCGGAGAAGTGAGCCGTGAGGAAGAAAGCTGCATAGGGTTAGGGGTATGATCAGTTGATCGCACGTCGTGGCAACAATGGAGGCAATGGATGAAGGGTCATGGAATGTGGCGAGGACGGACACGAGGCATTCAATGCGACGTTCTGCTGGGACACGAGTGCCACAGAAAGACAAAAACGAGAGCGTAGGACACACGGCCATACAAGGGTACTCACAGTTTACAAAATGAGACCTGGCAAAGTAATTGAGATGAGATAGTGTACGACATAGTTACAGAACGAATCTACCATGCAGAGCTGGAGACCCGTCTTGCAGTCTCGACAGTTCCACCTAGGACGACGAGCTTCATACCGTCAACGACTGACGATGTGCCGGCGCCGCCGACTAGAGGCTGAACGAGGGACTTGAGAGTGTCCATTGGAGCAGTGTGTGGCAAATGAAGCCAACGTGGTGTTAGGAGGAGAGTGGGAGATAAAGCTGTGGATGGGGGAGACTTATAAGCAGTGCAAGAGCGTCAGTGCAAGTCAGTGACAAATCGAGTCAGTGACAAGAGTTTCGGACGCGTCACCCGTCTTTTATATTTGTTCAGACAGTGACTCACGCCACCACCATCCTCCCATTTATCACTTTGCTGCTCCCTTCATGTCACCACCGCCCTTATCCCCGGCTGCGGCTTCATCATATCACCCCATGAGCACCAGAGTTGTGGCTGGCAACGCTGCCAATTCTGAGCGTTGGAAACTTGGAACAGACGTCGTAGTCCTTGTCGAGACATGGCTTATGCCAGGAGAGCCTGCTGTTTAATACTAAAATCGTTACCAACTTCGTTATCGATCCGTTCCATCGATAATCATCGCAGCCGACGCCCGTTTGAATTTATTCATCACTTTACTTGATCAGATCAACCTTCCATGCCCAGTCTGAACTTTTATTGCCCCTACGATCAACTTTTGTAACCCTTGTCCGCCTGCAAGTACCTCCAATATCGTGTCCCAACGACGTGCGGTTGTACCGGAATTCGGGCCGATTCCGTCACGAGGAATCTGGAATTGGTCAAAACTTTCCAAGGAATCAACGCGCACACTCATCTTCCCATGTCCACGATCCCGAGTCCGCGAAATGGCAAATCACGCTGCGCATCCGTTCGTGACGGCTGCTCTAGTCTTACAACTCCATGCAGGAGCACTCGCCGATAAACCTAATGGTGTTATCCCTTGAGGAAACAAGCCGGTGCGCAACCATGAGGCATTGAGACAAAGTTTCCACATCTCCCATACTCGTTGACGCATCTCATTACATCCATTGTGGAGTCTTCGATGTCATAATCGACGCGGCTACCGGGGTGATCAATGACAAACATGACGGTGGTCCCATTGAGAACTTGAAATCAATCACCCCAGCATCCTATATAATGAGAGCTTTGACGCGGCGCTCTGAAGCTGGAATAAAGCAGAACACCCTTGGGCCCGGTTACGTGTCGTTTCTCCGATTCACCTTTCGAGCCTGCAATATCGAATGAATCCTGATAAATAGCTATGCTTAAATGTCTCCACTGTAGGACCCATAATTCTACCAGATGGACGTGCTGTTTTCGGTGGTCGCTATCACCCAATTTATGCAGCCACTACCCTCAGAGCTATTCTCATTCCCCCGAAAGTCCTTGCCGGTTCCAACGCCCTACCTGAACCTCGCATGTACCCACAATACACAGACACAGGAGATAAATGGAAATACTTCCCTCCCAACTCCTGGACGAACGGATTCTTCCCTGAAATGGGGAACGCCCTCATTATACGCCCAGTGTAGGACACGCGGGATGACCCATAGAAGCTGATTTCCGACCTGCGGACGATTATATCACCCCAGATGGTTCCTACACAACCCTATTCTCTTCATGGATGATCAATTCATTTCCTCAGGAGCCAGCGCATCAGTGTTGTCAACTTGTGCATCGAACAACAGGGTTGAACCTCGGTGCTAGGTCATTAGCAAACGCGTTGACAGCCTCTTTCTTCGTCTCGTTGTATGACTATAAAAAATAACACCATCGGAATCTCACACTACACAACCCGCCGTACCGAAAACTCACACAGCTAGCTCCACAAAGGGAAACTTACAAACCCCCAGCGTATCTTGGTTTCCAGGTGAATCAGTCCACCACCTGTCGCTTGTCCAAGCGCAACCCGATCGGCAAGTCTAAGGCCGCTCTCCTTCGTCACGCTGCACATTACTTTTGACCCGAAGAACCTGACAGTCTTTCCATTATTGGCCCCTAGTATGGCACATATCAGGTCACTATCGACCGCACGACGAACGTCGGAGCGATTGACAGGAAACAAGACTTTGCGCGAAATTGCTGTCATGCACACAAACACGACCATGACGCATACCATGATTTGTTGCGATGGGTGGAACTCGGCACGTCGTAAAATACAATTCGACTATGGGGGCAGTCATTAGGAAGGTGACATCGCAGGGATATTCTGATGATAGGTAGGGCGCCCCGCCTTGTTGTCCAGCTGAGATTCACCCCATCCCTAAGTCCAGGGTTGCGCGGACAATATACGCTTTGCAAACAGTACGCGTTCATAACTATGACCGCAGCGCACACCCCAGCTCATCCGGTCTGCAAATAGTGTACGAGTACACCAGTGACAACATCTCCGCCACTGCCCGTCGCATTACTGACTACTTCTTGAACATTACCAAAGATGAGATCGTTCCTTGGTACATGCAACCCTCGCTGCGTTGGACCCTTCCCACCTATCTATCATAGAGAACAGGCACTTCAACACTCCAACATGTTCTACTCCTCTGCTGCTATCATCACAACCACCGGTCTTCTCCTTCTCGCGAGACAGGAGACAGACTCCACGGTGGTCAACGAGGCTCCACCTGAAGATATCGTTCAACCAAATGTTTTGGCAGTGACTTCAAATTCAAATTCGTACGTATACTACATGAAGTACAGGGCCCGATGGAGAGCGAGTCCGTCCTGGTGATGGATGCCATCCTTTTCATGCTCAGTTGCTGTGATGAATCCTTCGAGGACGATGAGGGATTCAGGGAGGAATTTTACTTACGACCAACAATGACGAGGTGATGTATCATAATGAGGACAGTGGAGAGGGGAACGAAGATGTGTTGACTTGCAAATCAATGGGCTGTACAAAGGAGAGGAAGGTTGCTACAGGAGCAAAACAGCCCGTCAAGAAGAAAGGAAGTCGCATTGTCTTCTGCCGTCATTCCATAATCACAGCTTCAAGTGAAATTTTTCGTGGAGACCGCGAAGTTGAAAGTGCATGCGGTCAAGTATCCTTCCGAGTTGCCAAAGTGTACTTTCAGTTCGGTCGTGATTGTATTTTTCTTAAGTAGCAATTGATGTGGTAGGTGCGACAGTATGTGTTATCGACGAATTCTGGCCCCTGTCACCTGTGTCGTGAATTTCAAGACAAGTACCGAGTTGAACTGCAAAAGCGTAAAACAGTATCCAACATATATACACGATTGACTCAACCATGCTAGGCAGGCTGCCTGTTGGTGGGTAACATGGTAAATCAACGATCCGAGTCCGCCTTGCGGCGACCAAGCCCGTTACCAGAACGGAATATGCCTCCTTCTGAACAGCTTGATGCCATCACTACTCTTGCGTGGCTTCCTCCATGCACTATAACAGAAGAGCTTTTCGGCTGATGGATCTGTCTGTGGGTAATCTGCGGACAGGACTGTATACGGTGCGTTGCTGTCACCTTTTTTCTTCTACATCCATCCAGCATTATTATACTCAGGCTCAGCGGAGTTCGCCAGGAGCCTTTCGTCAAAGCAGGGGTTGAACGTTGATCAGGCGTCGAGGCCCAACCAGTTGCCTCATTGCAAGACTGCCATGACTTATTGACAAAATTTTACCGAGAGCCGATCTAGTAAAGCGTTGGAAACGTTGGGATCACCAACCCCATTCACAACATTATTACGAATGGCTCTATTGGAATGGTTCTGGTCAGCCTTCTTGAATTTGCCCACTCGGCCGGCTATATGGTTCAAGAATGTTTGGCATGATGCCATGTTCACTAGGCGAAACTGCGAAGGTCCTCGTAAACTATTTTAGGGCCAAACTAAGTACACACCGCCAGGTTCGAACGGGGCCGAAAACGCCCCGAACAACATCCTGTTTATTATGCCACGCCAGACGACGATTCGAGATAGAAGTACCTTACTAGGTGGAGATTAACAAAGTATATTTACAAGCCGCACACTGGCATGCCCACAGTGTGTTGGCAGGACAATTCAAGGAAACTCGATTCTCGGTTCTAATTTAGGTCATTTTCGCTTAAACACATGGCTCAACCTCATAAATAACGGGCTATCTTATTCTTTCCCCTATAATGACCTCAGATTCGCTTGGGCTTGCAGGATTCACGATGTACACGCTCATTATTATCTATTCTCTCCTTGCCACAACGTCAGCGAGGAATCCATCAGCCGAGCTCTTCTCCTCTCTCATCCCCCAGAAAGTACTAGCCACATTTAAAGCTCTTCCAGACCCCATCCAGTACCCACAGTACACTACCACCGATGGGACCTGGGAGTACTTCTCTCCCGATACATGGACCTCAGGTTTCTTCCCCGCTACCGGGTACGCGCTGAACACGAGGAAGAAGCTATGCGGCGCGTCGAATGCCAACAGACTTGGCACTGCAGATTGGATCGCCCTCAGCCGTGCGGCGAACAACGGGCTGATCCCGCTCCAAGAGAAAACGGGCGTTGGGCATGATGTTGGATTTTTGAGTTTCCCGTTTGTGGAGGAACTCGTTATGTGAGACCTCGTACGTTGGGTGTATTCAGGTTGGAATGCTGAGGTTGTGGCGGATTGTCTCAGCAACCCTTCCAATGAGACTGCCAAAA
>QFEU01003646.1:0-14332 GCA_003316345.1 Tricholoma terreum
TTAAACAGATAAATGTAATCATATCAGTTGACATATTATGTCAACAAGGGGCGGCGATTGCCGTATACTGTTCACTTAAACTGAACAACGCGGAGTTAGAAAAACTCTAACTTCCTTCATACCAACACGCAGGAAAAATAAACCGCAACAGCACTGGAAGACAAACCACTCAAGGGGAGTGAGGACAACATTAGTCATCCTCAAAAGGGGAAGGAACGATGGGGTGACAGCGAAATGCCGCTGTCACAAGACGAACGCGAAATGTGTTCACCTGGAGGATCTCTAGGCCCGAGTGTGCGACGGGAAACTCACACAAAAGATAGTCCAGCTCCGAGAGACAGAGTTAACACGAGCAGACATGCTCATGCGCCACGTGACCTAACTCGGTGGGCATACAATGAGCGATTGGAGCTCATTCACCATCCCCAAAGTTGTGAGATGTGTACCCATTATGGTACACACATATCATCAGCTGAAATATCAGCTGATACTGAATACTCCGACGCTAGAGAGTGTCGAACGATGCACATCCAAGAGGATGTGTATTGGAGGAGACAAGCTGACAACTTTGACCGTCAGCTCTCAGAGGCAGAAGAAGAGATCTGTTGACTACAGAGGAAGGTCGACAGACTGGAGCAGCAGCTCGAGGATAACTCGAGCTACAACAGAGGATGCGCGAGCAAACACCTGTGCCATCAACACTCATTTGAGTCCAGTAATGGACGTCGTTGGTGCACGAAGCTCAGGCCCCTACTTCATATGCCCAGACAGCGGCAACAAGGCCTGTAGCACAGCAGGATGTCAATATGACTGGGCCCGAAGAGGCAAATTACCCACCTCTTCCACCACCTGCTCCACCGATGGTAACACCATTGAATCTACCAACCATACCCCGGGGTGCCCAATGGACACCCGCTCCTCCTCCTCAACTGAATCCTCAGTCACCTAGGTGAATTATAACGCCTACAAATGAGGAGGAGCTGACAGAGCTCATCCATCATGCCCATGAAGATAAGAACATGGGCGCCATGCTGGCTATGAGGATATTTGCACGGGATGCACACGCAGTGGGAGCAAGTCGCTCCCCCTTGCAGTCTTTAGCACTGACCAGGTGGAGGTTGCCCAACTGGGTACCTCCTGATCAGCGATCACCATGGGCAACCATGCGACCTGCTGACCCATCTCGGATGGAAATGCTGAGACAAGACGCGCCTGTCGAGGAATGGGCACGATGGCTCTGGAGATACCCCCAGAACCTGCTATCCAAGCCAGGGATCACTCATGATCCCTCAGGTATATCTTTAGCCTCAATCAGAGGCTATCTACTGGTTACGGGGCGAGTGCCCTGTGGTGAAGGCCACCAACAAGGAAGGGCCATTTTCATCATGCGAGCCATTGAGCTCGCACTTACGCCAGGTCTGTACCGATGGATGCTGGCCTCATTGGGGATTACTGTGGCCATTGGCCGCAGTATGGATCAATATTCCAACCCGATGGAGAACACCTCCATCAACAATGTTGTGCGATTCTACGCACAACAGGGTATCAGCATTGACGAAGTAGTCGATGCTCACATATGGGCAGAGAGACAATTCCGCCACTATTCGCAGGACGATGACGTCGTGAGGAGAGCTGAGGCTCACCATGTCCTGCAGCGTACCCGCCAGTACACAAGTACTGAAGCTCAAGATGAGCTTCGTGTGATGGTCCCAGCGTGGTGGGAGGCTCCCACACCACCACAACCAATGGCAAGGCCAGTGGTCATCCCGCCATCAATGGTGACGACGAATGCATCAAGGCCAAGATGTGGCTCGGCCTTATCATCCTCATCGTTGAGGCCCTCGACGATGGACTACTACCCAGCGACAGAAGACCCTGTCACTCCCTTCCCGTCGGTGGCGGGACCAGGCCCCACTGGGTTTGCTGATGGTGGATGGACGGGCCATGTCTGTCCTCCAAAGAAGAAGAAGGTGCGGAAACCCAAGATTTCTGCACCCACCAAGGAAGATAGTTGATCTTCCTCTGTGCCTTCTGCTTCACAACCGAAGCGGAACCTTGCGTACTATGGTATCACATTACGCCCGACCGAAGGGGAAGTCCTCGACGACTTGCCCCCAGTTCCTACCGACTCAGACGAGTCAAGCGAAGACGATTTTGCTGAAGAGGTCAATCGGACCTTCGTGGAACGTGCCGCTGCGCTAGTGAACGCTACACCTGGGGCTGCCCAGGTGTCTGTCGAGAGTGAACTGGCGGAGGCGCAGTTGGTGCCTGAGGAAAAACTGGCGTCATCTGCAGTGACGCCTACGGATGCACCTATGGAGGAGTGAGAGCGATTGCGCACTCCTCTACCCATGCTCAAACAGGCACCAACATCAATTGACACTGTATATATTTGATCAAACAGACATGTCAATACTTGTCTGTTCTGCGTTCGGTCACCGACCGTATCGCAACCAGTAAGCCTTTGTGCTTGCACCCCTAGTGGTGCTCTGACCCGCGTATGGACCTGTCAACACAGATCCATCGACAGACATGTCAAACATGTCCGCCCCACACAGCAATCTGGTGGCTGTGTGCTCGGGTCAGGTATTAAATATTTTGACCCGTCTAAGCTTTGCGCTTATGGTTGCATGTGGTGCTTATCACCATCCATTCTTTTGGCAGTGTTCCCACTGCCTCACTTTCTTTAACATTTCGTTATAGTTCTTTTGTTGTCGCTTGGTGTAATACCAAGCTTAAGGGGGAGAGTGTAGGGGTGCTGCCTGATATGGGCAGTATGTACTTGTTGTTTATGGAAGCTGCTGCTATATAACCAGCAGTGTTTATTTGTAGCTACAGTTGTACATGTACCTCATCCACGCGCTATAGAAGTCGGTTGCACTTGTACCGCGTGAGGTCTTAGTTCAACACCCCCCGCTTAACAGCACTACAATAAGGAACAAGCGGACCAAAGAGCCTGTGTGGACGATGAGAAATGCACAGGCCTGGCGACAGCATCAGGCCAGACATGCCCAAGAACACGATTGGGCCGGAGCAACTGGCCAGACGAGACACAGCCATCTGACCCGAAAGCACCATCAGGCCAGACCCAGCAGTCTGACCAGACAGCGACAGTGGGCCAAACAACCTGGGTGGACGAGACCAAGCCGGACAACAGTCCATATTCTGACCCCCAAGCACCATAGGGCCACAGCCACTGGTGGGCCAAGACCAGAAAGTCAGACCGCCAGATACGGTGGTCGGACGAGAAACCTCATTCAGATGATGAAGTAGCATCAGGCCAAAGAACACGATCAGGCCAGATGTGCCAGCCAGACGAGACCCAGCAGTCCGACCACAAAGCACCATTGGGCCACAGCAACTGGCTGGATGAGACACAACAGTCAGGCCACAGATCACGGTCAGGCCACCTAGCACGCTCGGGCCAGGCACAGCAGTCGGATGGGACACAGAGGCCGGATGATGAAGCACCATCGGGCCACAGAGAAGCATCGGCCCAAAGACCACGATCGGGCAAGACGGAACAGTTGGGCGAGACGCAGCAGTCGGACCACAGAGCACCATCGGGCCAGAGACCACGCTTGGGCCAGACGCAGCACTTGGACGAGAAGCAGCAGTCGGATTATAGAGCACTGGCAGTCCACATAGAACCATCACACCGAAGAGGATGATCGAGCCAGACACGCCAGTCAGCCGAGACAAAGCAGTTGGCCCACAACGAACCATCGGGCCAGAGCAAACCATCGGGCTACAGAGCAGCATCAGGCCATGCCAACTTGCTGGATGAGACGCAACAGTCGGACAAGACACGCTATTCAGAGGAACAGAAACCACTATCGGGCCACAACAGAACACTGGACCAGACCAACAGTCTGGACGAGATACAGGAGTCCCAGCATTGTGAAACCCGTGAGCCAGCTGGCCCCTTTCAGTGCACGTTGCGAGCAACAAAGGCCAGAAATACTGGCAAATTATCATTCCCCTCACAGAAATGCCCTCAAATGTTGGTTCCAAAGGAGGAATCAACTTATACACCAGGTACATATGGATCTTTCCTCAAAGACCCTCGTTGACTCCATTTCTTCTGTGCGGTTAGAGATGCTACTTTCAAAATCTGAAAGGCTGAAGCCCCGTCCGGTCAAATCTGTTCAAGTTGCAAGCTCGCCTGCTATGAATCTCTAATCCTCAAATACAAAGAGATCGTTAAGAAGGAAATAATTAGGGTATAAGAGATCTTGACTGGATTGACTTACAATGTCAGATCCAAGACTTGGACAAGAACTACTGAAGTACAACATGAAAAGTCAATTCTATGATTAAATACAACAGTTTCTATGATTTTTCGTTGATTCTTGTCAAAACTGATTGAGCATGCTCCGAGGCATGTTCTAGTATCCTGTCCAACTCCAGCAGTTCTTGTAACATAATTGAATTTTTATGTATGTCCTTCTGGATGTTGGCAGTGGCAGTCGCAAGGTGATACACAGCAGCACTGCCCTGAGCAATGTTCCAACTTGAATCCTGCTCATGCATTAGATATTGTACATGTGAATCGCGGGAATACTCACCTCATTCGACACCTCCCGCCGGGCTTCCTCCATATCTGATATTAGACGCTGCATCTCATCACATAGATCCCATCGCCGACTCTGTATGCCTGCTTGATCACAAAAGTTACCTTCATGATTGCTGGGCAAGACGCTTGGTATTACTGTCAATGGAATAGGCGTGTTCTGCCTGTCACGGGTTGGAAAGCGTGAGGCCTGAACAGTGGGGGTTGGACATGGTTTCTGGGATTCATCAGCTGCGTGGTCCCCGGAAGTCTTGTTCAGTCGTGACATGGAAATGTGAGAGAACGACCTGCTACCTGTGTGTTTGATGGATAAAGATTGAAATCTTGCAGAAGGACCATCAACAATTTCTATGTCACTATCGCTCAACACGGTGCTGGTGTCTAGGTCCTGCTGCGATGATGTTGGCGTATCCAAGACGTTCAATTCTGTTTCAACGTCTGACATTTCATCGTCAGATTTTGGGTGCAGCTGTTTGTAACTATTCGGAGGAGCTGTTATTCTGGAAAAAGCAGGCCTGATGTTCGCCTTTGCCAAGGGATTACGATGCCCTCCCATAGGATATACCTGCATCTCATCGTTAAACCTTACAGCTGGCTCGACGGTTTTACTCGATGGAACCTGGGGTGCTGATGGCGCATGGCCTGCTGCAGGTAGTCGACTAGGGCCAGACCATGCGACCGTTGGACTGGTGTTTACTGAGTGTTGTGCCTTTTTGAGAGGCGGAAGGGCAAACGGATTGGGTTCAGTGTCGACTAACCCGACGCCTGGCTTGCCTGGACTATGCATTTCCTGGTTGAGTGCAGAGGAGTCAATATGAGTTGAATCTGGGAAAACTTAGAGATTTACTGGTACTCAACATGGGTGGATCTTACCTGGCATATGTTATGTGGTCATTATTTGATATTGAAGTTTTGGTGTGCTGCCTGCCTAGTAATCATGCCAAGCGATGCCCGACCATGTGACCCTAGGTTGATTTTGATGTGCTTCGCTGCCTCAATTATCAACACCCATTCTTCTACAGCACAATGTCCTCAGAAATGACTGCTCAACCTCCCATTTTGCCCCCTATGTATGCAATTATCCAGGCTCTTCATTGCCAATATGATACATGCTTTGATCTGGTGGAAAGTCTAATCTACGGACAACTCACGGTCAAACAATTTCTTCAGTCGAGGTCTATTCCATCAGTATGTCACTGTGTTGCATCTTCTTTTCTTGGCCACCACCTTTAATTCCTTGTGAAATCGTTTAGGATCATGTGGATATTGCATCAGTCCAGGCATATCTTTCCATGCTACAGGTCGAAATATCTTTGGAGCAGTTACGCCGTGACCCTTCAAACTCGGATCACGCCTGACAGCTTGCCACTCTGGTGGTAAGCATCATCTTCATTTATTTAAGTTCATTATTTACAAGGTTATCATCAACAGAGAGAGGTTGGTGCTATGGTAGCAAACCTTGCCCCCGGAACGAGTGATTTCCTCCCCTCTTGGATGTTCATGTCGCTCCACAATGAAATATTACAAGCCCATGCTTTCAGGCAAGATGTTATCAATTATTCGATGGTCTGGTGTGATGATCCTCAAATCAATGATTCAATCTGGGTGAAAAGATTTCTGACCATTCCTCAATGGTATGAAGCAGAGCGGGCATTGACACCAGGTAAGTGTTCCAATAAATTAATTTCTTCCATGTTGCTGACCTTCGACGTGTAGTGCCATCGCTTCTAACAGCTCCAATTCCTGGTTCCCCTCAGGAATCTGATCTTCAAAGACATGAAACCCCTGAGGGTCACCAAAGCCTGGAGTCGGAGTCAACCATGCCCCCCAACCCACTTATTGTACCAAATTCTCATCTGGGCCTCGCAGTGATTACTCCCATCCCCCATATCATCGCCCCACTTGCTCATCTTGTTCCAACAATGCCACTGCCAGCTGCCGACCATGGAGCTAGTCGCGAACTCCCTGTAATCAAAGTCGGCGCAAAATGGCCACAATCCGTGGAGGTACACAAAAAATCAAGCATGAAGAGTGCAAAATACATTAAAATAGATGATGACGAAAATGCCTCCAATGTAAAGAGGGAGGAAGAAGATCAGCCAATGTCTGCTGTTCTCAGGGAAAGGCCAGTGACTGCAGAACAGGATGAGAAACCAGGGTTCGGATGACGCCTTTGAGGGATTGTTCGGCCTCCTCCTCAACATCATGGATGCATCCCCCCCCCCAGATCAGATCTTCAAGACAATATGTTAACTTGCGATCGATGTTGGAAGAAGAGGAAGCTCGAGCTATTGGTGGAATGTGTGGTGGTGCATGGGGCTCATTCATGTCTGGAATGTAGGCGGTCAAAGGCCAAATGCAGTAGACGTCTGGAGGGTTGGTCGAGGTATAGGAGAACTATGACAGAGGAAGAAGAGCTCACGTGGAACATCTTTGGTTGGTTGCCATCATTGTCCCCACCTCCTCGACAAAGAAGGGCCGCAGTGCGGATGGCTCGAAGTGTGGAAGTTCGTCCCCATAGTAAATCTCGTGCGACAACCACCTCTGGTACGCCCAATGCATCCCGTCCACCAAGAAAATCTCATGCTCGTAGTCAACTGACGGGAACATCTGGAAGCAACAGTAAAGGGCTGTCCAGACGAAAGCTGGGGGAGGCCCAGGATGAGGATGATGACGAGGTGGATCTCAAGACCGATTCGGATGACGAGTCAGCCATGACATCTCGCTCTGCCAAACAACATCAGGGGAATGTATCAAAGCAGGACATAGGGAAGTCGAAAGCATCTCAGAACGATGCAGGTTCTTCTAGCCATCCCGCGATCTGGATTTCTGGTGGGAGTACAATCCACGCTGGTCCTAATCCTCCTGATCCATTTCTACGGAAGGTTCAGTCGAGGCAAGATGCTATGGATGTGCGAATGGACACCATGGATTCCAGTATGGCTGCATCGACGGCCCTACATCAGCAAATGCTCCAAACGTTGGAGCAGATGTCGTTGTTGTTGAGCAGGTTAAACGTCGGGCAATCTTCAGCCCAACCCCCAGCTGGGCTGCCCATCACTCATTGTTTGCAGCACCTAGAGGCAAGAAATAATGCCCTCTTCACTGCTGTGAATGGCCTACATGAATCGGGTGAAAGTCGGACTGGTTCTGCACCGCCAACAGTACATGGACAGTCATTGTCATATGTTGGGGAGAGTCGGGCTGTGGAGCGAGATGCCTCTCCTCCGTTGTTTATACGGCTCCCTGAAAGGCCACCCTACATGCCTGAACGTCAAATTGTGGCTGAAGTACAAACATTGCCATCGCTCGCTTTCAATATTCCCTCGTATCCCAGATCATCCATGGCCATTCAAACCTCCCCATTGAACTTCTCCCTGCATGTTGCCCAAGCGGTCCAGACATCAGCCGATGAACCTGTCATTGCAACTTGAACAGCAGGCATCCAAATGCCATCAAATCCCTCATTGCCACCTGGGGCTCGTTTCGACATTGAGATTCAAACTCATGTTTCTCCCCCAGGGCAGCCCGAACCTCCTGAGAATATCCCAATCGCCTCGCCATATCCTGTCAGACCTGGCAATGTTACCCCAAGGTTCACAAATACAGGGGCATCAGTGGAGATGACAGGATCTTGCTCAACGGGATTTGGGAACCTGAGTCCACTCACGTTGTTGAGTGCTTTCGATGTTCTGCCGACATTCTCATCTCAACCCATTCCTAGCAACGTACAGCCTGAGTCTCCTCAACCTGAGTCCCCACCTCCGGCTCTTCGTCATTTACATCAGTCTGCAAGAGCTGGAAAGGTAGACAAGAAGATTTAAGGGACATGAGCATTACTTCCTGCATGTACATAGCGTTATGACATTGTAGATTGGACATTAATACAAAGCTGGATGTTGGCTAGGCAGCATGGTGAATATTCTGTTGAATGAATTGACTCATGGCAGTTAAGCCTCCTAACCTACGTGATTTGGTCCAACTCATATCATATGGCCCAACCTGCATGATGTGGTCCAACCCATGCAATCTGGCCCAACCCATGTGACGTGGTCTGACCATTCAATCTGGCTCGACGAACCTTATCTGGTCCAAACCATGCAATCTGGCCCAGCTTCAGGCTTCTGGCTTAATCTCTGACCTTTCTCTGGTCATGATTGCATGACAATGGGCATGAAATGAGCTTTATTATAGCCTTAGAGCGACTACCAGGTGAATGTTGGGTCAGCATGTTGGGGGTCGATTCATTCGCTTGGTAAGGCCATGTGTCATCTGCCGTGACGGATGTCATCTGCTCCACCATATTTGCTGTGGCACAGCAAGGGCAATGTGGGTTTGGTTGGTCAGACTCATGGCATATGGCCCGACCCGATGTTATGTGGTCCAACCCATGCAATTTTCCGGACCCTCTTGTATGAACTAATGACTTAATTGCCTTACTGTGGTGTCGCATCTTCACCAGTCAAAGGTCAGAGGTTAAGCCATCTGGCAGACACCAGGCCAGATGACATAGGTCAGGCCATGTTGCATGGATCGGACCACATAACCTTCGTCAGGCCAGATTGCATGGGTCGGACGAGACAAGGTTCTTCGGGCCAGATTGCATGGCTCGGACCACATCATGCGGGTCGGGCCAGATTGCATGTGTCGGACCAGATCAAGTTCATCGGGCCAGATTGCATCATCGGACCACATCACGAGGCGCACCAATGGCCATTGCAACCACCCAATTGAGGCCAACTGACCACCCAATGACCAAGCACTGATGGCATGACCGTCCAACCCAACCACCCAATGGCCCTATGGCTCTAGCACGCCCGATCATGAGGGATGTACACCCGACCACCATGCCACTCAATGACCCGACTGTCTGAGCTGACACCACAACCTGTGGATTACCCTAGCATGTGATTGAAACGTGTGAAATTGCCACATTGCGATTATTGTGCCTCTTTCCCAATGGATGCTATGTCCTCGCAGCAATTTCTGAATTTCCTTGTATCAAGAGCTCGCTCAGCTGTGATATCGCTTCAGAGTTGGACCAGGATGGGAGATGTGGGGAGATTATATCAAGAGAAATGGTATATGCATCTCTTGGAAGAATTGGTGCCCCTCACAATCTTCATTTCACTTGAATGATCTCATTTCTGTTTATAGGAGACTGCTTCTATTTGTATTGGGGCAGCCCAATCCCATGGATGGTATTTATATATACCTCCATTCTACAAAACCTTGTCACAGCTTTGCTCTGGTCGACTCGGCGGTTCAGACCACCTTAGTGGCCTGGAAGAAATTATTAACTTGAATGCAAACACAATTCCATCAGACCCATCTCATCCTGTGGAAAGTTATTGGGATGCGTAGTGGTCTGATGTTGAGGGTCCATCAGGCATGCTGCAAGGTGGGATCGCCTTGTTTGAAACCAGGTCTATTCAGAACACCGCGTTAATTCTATTAATGACTCACATTCTGTCCAGGCCTGTGATCCCCCTCCCATGCAAATGCCTGCACGCTCTGTACAGGACCAGTTGAAGCTGGATGCAGACTATATGAACCTACTTCTTCAATTTTCCCATGTGAAGCTGGTGAAATTTCTTCAGACATGGTGGAAGGACATGGGAGGTGATGTTGCAGTTGAGTCAGTTCTCATTAGGGGGGGTACATTACCCCCTGTGCCCAGTACAGCACCCCCAAACCTAAGGTCATAGGTTGCTATATATAGAAATTATCTTTTGTTTCCCTACCTTACAATGGAACACATCACCTGGAACTCAGTCCCACGATTTTATCGAGATGCCAGGAATACAATGTCCCTGACAACACGCTCAGAGGCCCAGGAATTCTTAAACTTCCTTGTCTCAAGGATGAGATATCGCCTCTCTTGTCTTGCAATGCCGGGCATCAATAACAATCTGGACCTTTTACAGGCTCAAGCGGTAAGTAGGAACATCATATTCTCCATCTGTTAATCACTTTCTTTGTTTTCAGGTAGCAGACTTGGCTTTCATTGGCTGATTTCAACTTCAGGATTGGACGATTGAGCTACCAGAATTTTACACAAACATTTTGAAGGTTCTATGTTCTCTGCATGTGGAGCGCAGGATTGTGTTAGGGATGTTACTTCACATAAATCCATCTGTCGGTCTCGATGACCCCACCTCATTCTTGGATGGATATCCATGGGATGTTGGATTGGCCACAGCAGCAGAACGAAGTGGCTATTCTGCCATTATGGAGTCATTCAAAAATCATCAGAGGGTAGGTCTTCCTCTTTCCCCCCATTGCCCAAATCCCCAACCGCTATAGAATGCACCGACATATCCGGCTGAACAGCCTGAAACGGATATCTCATTGGAATCGGACCTGCAGACCGTTCTGTACAATGTCGACAAGGCAAGGCGTACGGTAGCCAAATTATCAGGACCCCTCATGGAAGAGCTGAATGATGCAAAGAAATCGGGGGAGCATTTACGTATTTTGATGGAGGAACAACTGCATTAGAGATTGGCTAAATTGAATTTCAGGGCCTGCTTGTTCAATGTTCATATTTATTATCTATGGCTTCTCCTCTGAAATCCTTGATTCTTACTCAACTCCTTGTGGACTATATGAGCGAGAGATTTTGTTGGTATCAGAGTCAGGCCAATGGACCAGGCCCCTCCCCCCTGCTATCATACCGTTGAAACTCGCTGTAGAATGTGAGATTTTGGCAAGTCAGACATCTCTTGCTTATGACAATCCAGGTTATATCCCTTTGCAAGCCTATTCATGATTGTTTCAAACTTACTCTTTGCAGTGCAGATATCGTGGGACGTGTTAAGGTACACCGCAGATATCAGTGCACGACCAACGGGCTGTCAAGGATCCCGCAAAGCCAAGCTTCAGAAACGTTATCCTCCAGATGCAGACAAGACATCTCGCTTTTTATTGAGTCCCTGCATTATCCACGACGGTGGCGGGAGGATCATTTGCTGGAACCTCCCTGAAGTTTTATTGTTGGACCGGCAGGTGAGTGTTTGGAGTGATATTTGCCCATTGCTGATCATTCAACAGGAACATATCTGGGCTGCACTATCCACTTTAGTCACCCTCTGACCTGACTAATGGTAGTAGTATACATTTTAGGGTAATTAAACTACTAATAGTAGTGGTGGCTCTGGGAGCTGGCAGTTGGGATGGCGTCTAGCAGCTGCCATTGTTACTGCCAGCGGATGGTATTGGATGCTGCCCTGGGAGCTAAATACTAATAGCTACCATGTCAGCCGACAAGTATTTTATATATGTCACAAGGTCTCTGGGGTCCTTTTCTAAAAAAGAAAAGTGATTATTCTGGGCTTTTCAGCTCTTGCTAAATATACAAGAGCTGTCCAACTCTTCTGCAGGACTACAGATATCAGATAGAGTCTTTAAATTTGCATATGATAGTTGTATGTTATTAATTAAGCATTCAGATTGTAAAACCTTTTTTTGATCTTAACTCAGTCAATTCTCAACAGATTTACATGATGGCTTGGTTGATTCAAAGCTAAGGATTGACAAATGATGAAGCTTTGTATGCAAGATTTGAGTGAGATTGCACTGGCATCTTCCAATTGCTGAGTGGCAAAGTGTAAGAGCAATCTTACAAGAAGCCCAAAAACAAAGTCATAAGTCAAAAGTGGGAGTAAAAATGTTATAAGAGACTGAGGAAAATCCAAAGTACCACTGAGTAAACTAAGCATATGAAATGTAGACAAAGATACTAACCTGCAAGAGAAATCCAAAGAGAAAACTCTAAGGACTCCCTCATATAGGGGGACTATACTATATATGAGGCATACACATACAAACTGCCATTGTGGACACATCATTCAATGGTGGTGTTAGGGTGATACTGAAAATCACCACACAGAGTGCAAGTGTGGGCTCACAAAGAAGATACATTGGTAATGAGGGCACAATCAGAGTTTGATACACTGAGGTAAAATAGAATGGTTGGTTGACAAAGGCTTTTCTGCACACCATATGAGGGTGGGAATCCTACAACTTCTATGGCTAAGAGTTAGTGAACATATTACAACTGATTGGTTAAACTGCAGTAGCAACTAAGTAATTGCACAGCCACATTGGCCGATGTTTTCAGAACACATTTCTGGCCATGGTGTCTGCAACCCCTTTCCAGCCGAGTTGTTGCACAGCTGCTGCAGCTGATGTCTGGCAACTTCTATGGCTAAGAGTTAGTGAACATATTACAACTGATTGTGTAGCAACTAAGTAATTGCACGGCCACATCAGCTGATGTTTTCAGAACACATTTCCGACCATGGTGTCTGCAACCCCTTTCAAGCCGAGGTGTTGCACAGCTGCTGCAGCTGATGTCTGGCAACTTCTATGGCTAAGAGTTAGTGAACATATTACAACTGATTGTGTAGCAACTAAGTAATTGCACAGCCACATTGGCCAATGTTTTCAGAACACATTTCCGGCCATGGTGTCTGCAACCCCTTCCCAGCCGAGTTATTGCACAGCCACTGTGGCTGAGGTCTGGCAATGTCTATGGCTAAGAGTTAGTAAATGTATTACAACCGACTGTTTAAACTGCAGTAGCAACTGAGTTATTGCACAGCCACATTGGCTGATGTTTTCAGAACACATTTCTGGCCATGGTGCTGTAGTAGCAGCTAGGTATTTGCATACCCACATTGGCTGATATGTTCAGAACCCATGGCTGGTAACCCACTGTAGCTAAATTTGTGCAAAACACTATAGTACAATTTGTACTCTCCAGATATGATATGAGATAAGTCAGCTAAATAGATAGCAGGTATTGATGATAACTAATCTTCAATAATGCAACAAGGGTCATGCAGCCTATGGTGAAACATATTCTGATAGATAGTTCTTATTAATCTGCAGCTTTTCATGCTAGTGACATGAGAATCAGTACAGATTTGAATGGTCTAGAGGTACAACATGATGTATAAGTCCTAAATAATCAATTGACATCTAGACACTAGGTGTAACATATGAAAAGCCATCTAAAACTCATCTCAATCCAAATGAAGCTTTGTTGATTCAGTGCCATTAATCTGCAGAAACTAACTAGCCTTAGATTCAATACCCATGTCTACATTATATTGAGGTATATATTCAAGTTGGGGCTAAGCTATCCTGCATGCATGTAGCATCTAGTAAGCAGGTAAATAGAAGGAAAGTAGTGGGTCTTGAAGTGCATCTGTTGCTCAGAAGGAACATATAATTTGTGTCTGAAGTACAAAAAGCACAACTCTGGACCAGTGAAGATATAGTGCTGCACATGCATCCAAATTCCCAGGTAGTATTAACACTATGTATGAGACAGAGAGCCATTCTTGCAGTAGTAAATGATAGCTATAAGGCAGTGGTTAAGAGATATATCAAGTACTGCCATGATCATCATATATATAATCTTAGCTACAAGTGGGTTTTCAAAGACATGGCTGAAAATGTAGATTTGCAAAACATTAGCTGCAGTGGAGGTTTGGAACCTCACTGAAGAAGTTGCCAGACCTCAGCTGCAGTTGCTGTGTAACAACTTGGCTGGAAAGGGGTTGCAGACACCATGGCTGGAAATGAGTTCTTAAAACATCAGCCAATGTGGCTGTGCAATTACTTAGTTGCTACTGCTGTTTAAACAATTGGTTGTAATATATTCACTAACTCTTAGCCATAGAAGTTGCCAGACCTCAGCCACAGTGGCTGTGCAACAACCTGGCTGGAAAGGGGTTGCAGACACCATGG
>QFEU01003651.1:0-24211 GCA_003316345.1 Tricholoma terreum
GGATCATTGTATGCTCCAGGCAGTGGCTGGATTCTAAGTTATGATACGGGACAGTAAGCTAGTTCCACTAAGAGGAACATTGTGGACAGCTGGTGAAACAATGCATTAGCAGAATGATGCAACCGGCCAATATACGTAGCTGAGCCGGATGGTGTTAAGCTCTGGGAGTGGCGTGTCAACTTGGATTGTTAACTATGACCAGCGGTTGCTGGTCATATAGGCCTCTGCATTCATTTAGATGCTTCAACATCAAGAACTGTATGTTGCCATCTTTCATATTGGCAAGAGTCTACGTAATGTACAATGCAAGTATGATAAAAAACAGTTCCCCAATGAATGAGTATCAATTCAACCAACCGAGTCATGCCTGTCCACCTCCCTCCGCTGGTTGCTGCAAGTGTTGGGACATTAGAACTTGGGCCGGATTGACGGTCCCACTTCATGCAGCCTCTTCTGGTTGTGCCTGGGTGTTGGCATGGACATCAGCAGGAGGATGTGTGCCAGTGCCAGAGGTCATTTGGTGTCCAGTTACCGGATACTGGTTGTGGGTCTGCATGTCGACGATGGGATGTGGGTTAGGCGATGTGAAGATGTCGTTGGTCTGCCCACCAGTGGCAAAAGCCCAGTTGGGGACATCCAAGGGTGTGGCTGATGAGCTAGCGAAGCTGGTGTTTCTACCAAAGATGGGATGAGGAACGGAATGTTTGAATCAAGGACTTACAAAGAGCGGTCGATGGTATTGACGTGGGTCACCAGATCCCCCACTCTCCCTGATGTCTGGTAGATTTCCTTCATCATCTTTCCCATCTCCTTCCGGCTCGCAATGTCCTCTGTACAGCTTACAATCGTTTCCTGGAGCCGGCTATTCTCCTGGCCAAGGCGACGCACTTCGGCTTCCAACGCCCCAATCTGTGCAAAGATTTCCCCGATTTGAAGGCCTGGCATTGGCATAGGCACGGGCACAACGGCCTGATGAGCGGTCCCATACAGTGCAGGGATATCTTATGTCATTGGATCAGTAAAAGATATTAAAAAATAATGTGAATACCTACTGTACAACGTGGCTCCTCTTGAACTGGAGGTGCACAAACTAATGGGTCTGGAATGCCCACAGCAGCATCGGAAGGTGGAGGGGCAGGCAGAGCTATGTCCAACTGGGGGGCAGGCGGGGCTACATCGGGTTGGGGAGCCACCTGTGCCCTGGTCAATTTGGCTCGGAAGCTGGACTGAGATCGCCTTTTCACGACCTCTGGAACACCTGCAGATCGGACAATGACCGCCAGCGCGACGGATGTGGAGGTGTGTTGACGAGGGGCCGGGGGGGCACGGTAATCTTCAACAAAGTCAAAAATTGTGACCCTTTGGGGGTCGAGCCAGATTGCTTGAGTCTTCTGCCGGTGGCCACGGGTTGGGACCCATCCGGCACGTTGTCTTCTTTTTTCTTGGCCTGTTCGGTGTTTTGACATCGGCTCTTCTTGACAAAACGACAGTTGAGGCAGGCAGTGGACCTATTGGCTGTCCAACACATAACGCGGTCCTGCACGCAATTATCGCATTGAACCTCGCTCTGTCTTGGGTTAATAATTGCGACATCGGTATTTTTGGTCTGAGCCCTCCACGATGCTTCAATTTGGGTGGGGGAAAGGCCCTTCGTTGTGATGGGCAGTGAAGTACGGTGGTCGTTCTCGTTATCATCCATGGCCGGTCGTTTGCTCTTATGGGGCTTGGATTTGGACCTACTGTTCGCCTTGGGCGGCTTCTGGGTGATCAATATGACGGAACAGCCACGGGATCTGGGGGCGGGTTGGCAAGGTTGGGAGCTGGGGGTGGGATAGGGGTATATGCCATTGTTCTCATTGTCAATCTCCATTTGCCCTCCCTCATCTGCATCATCAACTGACTTCAACCTATCAGCCCCATATGGGTTGACCTCCCCATCGGCCGCCTCACTCATCAATTCATCCTCATCCTCATCCTCCTCCTCATCCTCATCTTCAGCTTCTTCATCCTCTTCGTCGTGCCCACCCGAGCGCTCACTATCATCGCTCGCAGAGATATCGCCTGTTCTATCTGTCCGCCGTTTCTTCCCATGCCAGGGGTCCGGCTTGACTTCTTGTCGTGCAGGGGGCGCCTTTCACTTTCCAGCAGCAGTGATCGAGGCGATCGGCGGGGTGTCAACCAACGGCCGGAGTGTAGGATATGCGTAGCTGGGGATTGGAGGGATTGGACAACCCTCATCAACAGCCGCGATTACCTGCTGAAAGTACAGTGCAACCAGTAACGCTTGAGGAGGGGGAGGAATTTGACACATGATGGTATAGAGTGGCTTGATTACAGGCGGAAGCGGAGGGTACTTGGGATCCCAGCTCTCATAGATTGTAATCTATTGCGTTGTAAGTTTCTGCTTAGAAATAGAGACCCCAAAGACGACTCACCACTTCGGTAACCATTGAGTTGCTGTCTCGAATCAGGTCAGCTAACTGCAAATTTTGGGCAGTGGCCAGCCAGGCTCGAAAATGTTTCGCAAAGTCATCCGGTCGCATGGAAAAGGTGGTTGTGGATTTGGGGGAGGGACAAATTGCTGATCAATATTTCAAAGTTGAACTTCTATCATGTGATTTCCCTTGATATTGTTGTGATCAGCCACTGCTTATCGTGACTTTCAGTGTCTATTTAGTTAAACAGTATGCCAATGTATTTATTCATATACAAAAATAACAATCACATTATTAGCCCAGGTTAGGTTGAATAGCTTTTCATTGATTTTGATATGTGGCAGCCAAAAAGAACATTAAACAACTCACCTGAAAATTCCCGGCCACAGAAGAAGATTTCTCGAAAACATGCCCAAGCCCCATCCACCCCCTCTACCACTGCCCTGCTAAGTATGCCGAATGTGGATACAACAGGCCGAGGCTCGCGGCCAGTTCGTGCCCGTATCTTCCGAGATGGACACAGTTACATCCCACCTGCCATCATGCAGCCAGCTCCTGCTGCTTCATCATCTTTGACCTGCTTATCCGACAATGGTTATGGGCATCGTCAAAACGCCCACCATCACGGGTCGCCCAACCGGCCATCCATGGCCGACCACCCACCTCTCAAGCGGCCCTCTTCACAGGAGGCATGCCACCCAAATTTCCTCAATCCATGCCTACTAACCAATATGCAGACTGTCGGGCGGCGCGTTCGGCTATTGTTGCCAGAGGATGGGAGCATCATATACCCCAGTTCTATGCCTGGCTCGCCGGCTTCAACAATGGCTCCTATTCCTGCTATTCCAGAGCCTGATCCTTTCTCATGGGCCAGCCAATATGTATGTCACCCAATCTTATATTGGGATGAATCTAATTCTTGGCCATTGTCTATTTAGCCAGATGCCTACCATAACCCGTGGGCCTCAGCTGAATATTATTGGTCTTGGCTAGCTACTCCGCCAACAATTACAGAGGCTCTGGAGGATCTCATGGCCGCACGGTTGGAGATCTGGCGAGATTCGCATCTGCAGTTGGCCAGGCTACAGGCCGTTGAGAGACAGCTGGTGGATGTACAGCATTCCCTTGAATTGATCGCAATCAATGCGGAGGAGATGAGTTAATTATGCTCAGATTGTACCAGTAACCATTAGTATTGTAGAGGCTAATTAAATATTGTTTGCTGAACTCTTTACAGGGGGTTGGTTGGCCAATGCGTATTGCCTGGCCCCTCAGTCAATTCCAATTCATAGTCACTCATGTCATGTCCTCCACCAGGCTGTATCCTACAGCTGCAGACTGATAGGTCATCCTAGGTACTAACATAGCAATTCATGAGTCATGTCCTCGACCAATTTTTGTCTGACAGTCAAATACTTAGTCTTTGTACCTCAGGACCAAAGTAACTGCGGCTGCTTGGGCTTGTATCTCCTACTACACCAAACAACTGGCAGCTTAGATCGATATCCATCAACCGACTAGTGGACTTGATCTAACCAATCTGGACAAATGTGGATACTTTCCTGAAAGGTGGACTGCGTATCGGTATCGAGTTGACGATCACTACCGAAATGAATGGTGGGAGGAACTTAGTACTGGCCATGCCATTGAGATGACAAGATGGAGCACAGATTTAGAAAGGGCCATTAGAGAATGTGCGGAACAGGTAATTTCAGCTTTCGGTGGTGAATGAACCGTCAAATGACCAGCCGGTGTCCATCAGTCCTCTTGTGGCCGGTCGGACAGAGGTAAGGCGACAGTGCAATATCGCCCAGCTGCCATAGCAAGTGTTGCAGCGGGCGATGTTTCGTCCATCCTCAATGGCTTCGTGATGCAGTGGCCAGATGGCAAGAATTGATCAAAGTGAGCTCAGCAACCATCGGTACTTAACAACAAGTAATATTGGAAGAGAAGACCGGCTTTCAAATCATGGCAATTGTCAACACTTTTAATGGTGAATGAGACCTGGGAGGCACCAAACAAGGATATTCCCTTGAAGGTCTGTAATCATGCATGGATATTGGAGCAAGGGAAATGGCCATTCGAAAAGCGGTCAATGTCCCATTCGGTGGATATTGGGCACCGTTAGTCTATTTCAGCCAGAGCTACAAGGGGACTTAGTACATCAGTTGTTTTTTGCTTCAGCAATCGTAGCAACATATGATTGCAGTCAGCAATCATGTCCAAGGTCCAGTTGAATGGCGGTTGAGCTTCCTGAAGCCCCAATGATTGTCTGTATTTTGTACCCATGTGCGCAGAGACCCAGTCTGTAATGGCATGCAATGCTACTCAATCAGCATGTCCGGCCATTGAATATGGATAGTCGTCAACCCTGTATCATTTACGTAGTTGTTGATGTAACCTAGTCATTACAAAATCTGGCAATAGGCGCATGACAATCTTGGGGTTTGTCAACCGTTGACCGGCTAAGACCAGAGCTACAATTGAATCTCGGCGTCGGCTCCCATTGCCCTGCCTCAACTGTCATTCACCTCAGCTGTTCTGCAGTTTTCCCCAAGCCGTCATTCTCAAGTCATGTATGACTGGCAGATGTTGTTGACTAAAGCTAAATAATACCATATGTCGTGTCACTGATTCCAGGACACAACAATTTTTCTGGCTACTTCACATGTCTGGGGTGATTAGACCATATAATGTTAAATGACGCTAAGCAATTCCGGCTGATAGAAACGCTGCGGACAGCCGGTGGAATAATACAGAATAATACAACCAGCTCCTATGCATTGATGAACTAGATCGTCTTACACTCCAGGCAGTGGCTTGCAACCTTGGATCATTAACCATGGCTGGCGGTTGCTGGCCTTGTAGGCCTTTGCATTCATTTAGATGTTTCAAAACATGGAGGAATGTATATGCCCGCCATATAATATTGGCAAAAAACTACAGCCAGATGTTATGTAAGTTATCTAAAAAATGCAGCATCAGATAAATTCGACCGTGTCGCAATCATGCCTATCCACCTCCCTCAGACGGTCCCACTTCGCACAGCCTCTTCCAGTTGTGCCTGCGTATTAGCGTTGGCATCGGCCGATGGTTGCATGCTACCGCCAGAGTTCATGTGGTTGCCAGAAACTGGGGAATACCGGTCATGGTTCTGCATGTCGACAATGGGATGCAGGTTAGGCGATGCGAAAATGTCGTTGGTCTGCCCACCAGTGCCGAATGCCCAGTGGGGGACATCCAAGGGTGTCGCTGACGAGCTAGCGAAGCTTGAGTTCCTACCAAAGATGGGATGAGGAACAGAATGTTTGAATCAATGACTTACAAAGTGCAGTCCATCGCGTTGACACGGGTCACTAGATCGTCAACCCTCCCTGATGTCTGGTAGATTTCCTTCATCATCTTTCCCATCTCCTTCCGGCTCACAATGTCCTCCGTACGGCTTACAATCGTTTCGTGGAGCTGGCTATTCTACTGGCCAAGGCGACGCACTTCAGCTTCCAACACCCAAATCCGTGCAAATATCTCCCCAATTTGAAGGCCTGGCATTGGTGTAGGCACGGGTGCAATGGTCTGATGAGTGGTCCCATACAGGGCAGGGATATCTTATATAACTGGATCAGTAAAGTATATGGAAAAATAATGTGAATGCATACAACGTGGCTCCTCTTGACTAGGAGGTGCGCATGCTAATGGGTCTGGCATGGCCACAGCACTATGGGACAGTGGACAGGCAGGCAGAGCTACATCGACATGGGGGGCAGGCGGAGTCACATGTAATACGTGGTCAGGTGGGGCTGCATCCGATGAGGGAGCTGCTGGCTTCCCGGTCGATGCAGCTTGAGAGCTGGACCGAGATCGCTTTGTCACAACCTCTGGAATTGCTGTGGAGGGGATAATGAGGACTGGTGCGGTGGATGCAGCGGTGGGTGGATTAGGGGCCGGGGAGGGCGTGATCGCATTCAGCGAACTAGACGATTGCGAAACCTTCGATATTGAGCTTGATTTTTTGGGTTTTCTGCTGCTGGCTGCAGGCTGAGATCCTTCTGCCTTGACCTCTTCTTTCTTCTTGGTGAGTTTGGTGTTTGGGCATTGGCTCTTCTTGACGAATCGACAGTTGAGACAAGCAGCAGACCTGGAGGCCATCCAACACATCAGGCAGTCTCGGACACAATTGTCGCATTGAGTCCGGCTCAATTGTGGGTTCACAATGACGACATCTGTATTTCTGGTCTGGGCCCTCCAGGATGCTTTGAATTGGGCAGGAGTAAGACCCTTGGTTGTAATGGGCAGTGAATCCGGATCGCTATCATCGATGACCGTTGGTTGGCTCTTTGGAGGTTTCGATTTGGACTGTTTGTTGGGCTTGGAGGGCTGTGAGGTGATCTCTATGATAGGAGTGGGATGAGACCTAGCAGTAGGGGTACCAGCGTGCTGTCTGGGGGTGGGATTGGCCTCCATTCCATCTCTTGCCTGTTTATCGACCTCCATTCCCATTCCATCATCGTGTGCACCAGCCAACTTCAACTTATGTGCCCTGTCCTCACCGATCTTCTCACTGGCTTTCTCACTGACCAATTCATCCTCATGCCCATCCTCATCGTCGACATCTCCATCCTCTTCATTACCCTCACCCCCTCCTTCACTATCATAACGTTGATCACCTCGTTTATCCATGCGCCGTTTCTTTTGATGTGTTAGGTTCGGCTCAACCCCCTGCCTTGCCAGAGGTGCTTTTCGCTTCCCAGCAGCTTTGGCCGAGGCGATTGGTGGGGTCTCGACAAGCGGCCGGAGCACAGGATATGCATAGCTGGGGATCGGAGGGATTGGATGACCCTCATCGACGGCCACGATCACCTGCTGAAAATACGGTGCCACAAGGATTGCTTGAGGGGGCGGGATTTTACGCATAATATTATATAGCGGCTTGAAGATTGCTGGAAGCGGAGGGTCCCTGGGATCCCAGGTCTCATAGATTGTGATCTATGGAATTGTTAGTTTCACCTTGAGAAATAGAGATGCAAAGACTCACCACTTCGGTAACCATTGCATTGCTGTCCTCAATCAGATCAGCTAACCGCAGGTTTTGGGCAGTAGCCAGCCAGGCTCGAAAATGTTCCGCAAACAGTGAAATGTCATCCGGTTGCATGGTGACTCTAGGCGTCAATGTGGGCGCAGGAAAATTTTGATCGTGAGGATGACCTCCACTTATCAATGTCAAGGATCTATCATGTGATTTCACCTGACATCGTTGAGATCAGCCGTGAGGCTCATCGTGACTTTCCGCGCCTATTTAGCGAAGCAGTAGGCAAATTCATGTTATTAGGTTAAATGAATTGAGATATGCAGCGGCCTACAAGGAGAATTATCAGCTCACCTGAAGCTTCCTGGCTGCAGACGAACATTTCTCCAAACCATGCACACGTCCCGTTCCCCCCCTCTGTCACTGCCCCGCTCAGTACACCCAATGCGTACACAACATGCTGAGGCTCATGGCCAGTTCAAGGCCCATATCTTTCGAAATGGCAAATGTGACATCTCGCCTGCTCTCATGCAGCCGGCTGCTGCTGCATCCTCGCCTTCGGTCCTCTTTTCTGACGATGGTTTGGGGTATTGTAACAACGCCCATCATTGCCGGTTTCCTAATCGGCCATCCACAGCGGACTATCCACCTCTCGAGTGGCCCTCTTCATGGGAGGCATGCCACCTGAATTTTCTCAATCCATGCCTACTAACCAGCAGGCAGACTGTCAACCAGCGCATTCGGCTATTGTTGCCAGAGGATGGAAGCATCGTATACGTAGAAGCTAATCGCGCATTGTTTATTGAACTCTTTGTCTGGGTCTGACAGCTGCGGACTGATACCTCTTTCTATCTACCTTGACTTAGTAGCTTACTTGGTATCCCCGGCCAGTCTGTTACCTACGGCTGCAGACTGATACGTCTTCCTACGTACATAGGAATTCATGAATAACATCCTTGGCCAATTTGCGTCTGGCAGCTGCCAACTGATACCTCTTTCTATATGCGTTGACCTAGTAGCTTACTTAGCATCTTCGGCCGATCCATGTCTGACAGCTGCTGACTGATACCTCTTTCTATCCACCTTGACATAGTAGCTTACTGTGTATCCTCGGCCAGTCTGTTACCTACGGCTGTAGACTGATACGTCTTCCTACATACATAGAAATTCATGAATAACGTCCTCGGACGATTTGTGTTTGGCAGCTGCCAACTAATATCTCTTTCTATACACGTTGACATAGTAGCTTACTTAGTATCTTCGGCCGGTCTGTGTCCTACGGCTGAAAACTGAAAGGTTTTCCTATATACTGATATAGCAATTCATGAGTCTGACGGCCAAATACTTAGTCTTTACACCTCATTGAAACAGAGTAGTTATATCATCAGCCCTTACGTTGAAAGCAATCAGATTTCATTATGTCTGGTCTATCCGTTGTTCTTGGGTTCTAGTTGTACATAGACCGATCGTCTGGAGCCGTATTAGATGGGTCAAATGTCACATCGGATTAGTTGTATACTATGGACTAAAGTAACTACTATGTGTGGACATGAGGCGTGTCCGAGTCTTCCAAGAAATGCCGAGTGTTCAATACCACCACTTATTGGGACGAGATTGAGGAAATAGAGACCCTAATCAAACAGCTTGAGGAGTTGCCAGTTTCATGGGCAACACCATGGTCCCTGCCCTGTCTCCCAAAGTGAATGCAGCATTGAAGCAGTTGGAGGAGGTATGTCGGGTATGACACTGCCAGGTCATGATAATTTAATGCCATATTAAACAGGTACTGAGGATTAATGTTCTACAACATGACCTTATGTGCTACATGGTGACAATTTGCATTCATAAATCAGAAGGATTTGCATAAGCCATGAGGATATATGATTACAACTCTAAGTGTTGCTCTTACCTACCACTTTTCTACACCTGCATTATTGCCTTCAACCATGACAATTGTCTTGTGCACTATTTGTTGCACCATTAGCTGTTGTCACAGTATTTGGTCTTTGTAGCTCTGCAAGGAGGTTACTCAGCAGATCACCAAGATTCTGTTCTCGTTGATGCAGCTTGTCTGCACCCTTGTCAAATCATTTTAGTAACTAAATTAAAAAAGTCAAGGGAAAGCTATCACCTGGGCCCAAACCATAGCATTCTGTAATAATGTTGTGGCAATATCGAGCGACACAAGGACATAAATCCAGTGGAAGAGATGATCAGAAGCATATGTCTGAACCAGGTCATAAAGCTCTGACTCCTCATGTGAAGATTTAGACAGATGTACTGCCCAACCCTGACTAGCATAATGCAAGTCGTCAGAAATGATATCGGTTTCCAGTCTTCTTCCACCCTCCTGTATCATGCAAACCAGGCATTGTTTTGCAAGATGACCATGATGGACAACAGAATTGATATAGAAGTGATCATCGGTACAACGAGACGGATTAGTTAAGAAATCGATCAAGGAAGAATGGATGATAAAAGGACGGTCTTTTCTGTCAGATGGCATTAGGGTTGTTCACAGTAAACATTTTTGGGCCATTTTCGGCTCATTTTTAATTTCATTTTCAATCTCATTTTTCAAGAATGAACTTTAGAATGAGGCAAAGAATGGCTGAAAAATGTTCATTTTTGCAAAAATGAAGCCAGGTCATCCATTTTACAAAAATGAACATTCTTCGGCTCATTTTCACGTCCCATTTTCGAACATCAAGTTGTCATCTTTCAAACTCCGCTCAGCGCTCAGCCTCCACCACGACGCCCACCTGCCACCATGGGCCATCAGAAAGGTGCCACAACCAAAACCCAGCCTGGATCAGGCCCCAAACGGACCCGAAAGCCATCATCAAAAGCTGCTGAGTCTGCTGCTCTCAACATTACTGATGATGAGGACACTGGCAGGCAAACAACCAAGACGCGCCGTACCTCCTGGACACCAGCTAGAACCGAGCGTCTCCTTGACTGGCTTGAAGAGAACCCTGCAGACCGTCAAAAGCTCTTCTCTGACTCAACTAAGGATGCCAAGGATGAGGGTCGACGAAAACGTGTTTCAAAGGGCACGAAATCTGAATTCCACAAGATGATCGCAACATTTGTCTTCTCTGCGGATGTTGATGCCACTGTCCGAGCTGATTTTGCTGTTAATCCCGGAAATTACACTAAATCTGTTGACAACTATCTCGCTCAGTAAGTTTTCAGCTCTGCCTGATCCTCGGTTTCATGCTGATGTGGCTATATGCCCAGATTACGGAAAGAGTATCGTACGTTCAACGAGAGGCTTGGCCAAACCAGCGCTGGTCTACGATATGAAGATATCAAAGTGGGGAGCAATCTGTGGAATCTTGTCGGCAAGTGTTCCTCATTCTATATTAGCCTATACTAACTTTTCCTCATAGAGCAACTAGAGCAAGATTTTCCATATTGGAAGCATCTCCATGGCTTTTGGCGTACACTTCCAAACTTCAATCCATACACAGCTTCGTCGGAGCCTGGTCAGGATCTTGTGGCTGAAGCGCTAGCACTGGTTCAAGGCCGCGGGGATAGCAGTGGGGGACTTGATGACAACAACATGGTTCAAGACATTGGGGATGGGGGACTTGATGACGACGACATTCGGGACAGCCCCCCGCTCAGTACCAGTCTTGATGATCAGATCGTCGGCGGCGCTAAACTGAGTGACGACATCGTAAGCTTCCTTTGCCATCCCCTCTGCAAACATTTGACATGAACCTTACTCAGGATATTGGCTTCGACGCTACTGATGAACTTGACCCATTCCTTGACAGCCCTATTGACAGTCCCACTCCCAGACTCCCTCAACTCCAGACTGTGCTCCAAGAGAGTAGGAACTCAAGCTCAACACCTTCCACAATGGCCTCGACGCCTGCTCCACAATCAAAAGCCTCGACTCCCATTTCCTGCACTACCTGCACCTCGCAGAAAGGGAGAGGAAAGCATACACGCCAGGAGGCATTTGCAGATGAAAACAAAGCCGAGACGGAGGTCCTCACAGCCCTTGCAGCTGAGAAGCACACTTGGAAGATGGCAGAGCATGTGCAACGGATGGCCGAGTTGGAAATCAAGAAGCAGCAGATAAATCTAGAGGCAAACGACAAGCGGCTGCAAGCTGAGGACTGTCGGATCATCGCTTAGCATCAACGGGAACATGAAAAAGAAGTGCACGATATGCAAATGCTCCATCTCCGCCTGCAGTATCAAGGGGCTGGTGTATCAGGTATGGGGCAATTTGGAACAACTCAGTTTGGGGATCATGGAGCCTTCGGAGGGGCAGAACCAGGAGTGTCAACTGACTTTGGGCTTCCACCTCTTCCACCCTTCGATGGCTGATTGTGCGACCCTCTAAATTTTCGTCAATAACTATGCATGTCTCGTATCTAAGTCTTTCTTATCTAGATTTGTATCCTCATTTCGAGTTTATTAATGTCATATCCTCATTTCGTGTTCGTCAATGCTGGTCCTGTCTAGAAGATATTACTTAGATATGATGTACAGCCCCACTTGTTGGGCTGTCAAATAGCCTCTTCATGACTCTATGCCGAAATTTCTGTCCATCTGTCATGACACGGTGACGAGCATGTTGTAGCTCAGTCTTGTTCTTGTTCTCATCACTTCCAATATTGGCCTCTTCCCTGCGACGGTGTGCATCCCCCTCCCTTGCATCCCAGGCATTGTACAGCTCCTCTCGCCACTCTGTATTGATGTTCCCTGCCTCGATTCATAAGATAAGGTTGTGGAGGATGATACAGCATCGGATCCACATAATGGCCCACAGATGCCTCTGATGAGTATAAATTTGGATACGAAGCTGGAACAATGACTGAAATCTGCCTTTCAGTAGTCCAATGGCATGCTCGACTCATATATGGATCTATATACAAGGTCAATAAGGAGTGGATCATGTCGAGCTATAAAGAAAGCTCACCTTTGATAGATGATAGTTAAATGTCCTCTGATCTGGATCCCGTTCACCACGAGCTGGCCTTTTGAACGGTAATACTGACCATGTTTCAGATGGATAGGCTGAGTCTGCCCACATCCATTCGCCAGGTGCAAATATGCGCTCGTGCTCTTTGAAAGTCCAAGTGCTTCGGAATGCCCATGAGTCGTGTACACTGCCAGTGTGGCCAACCGAATAGTCAACTATCATCAAGTTATGAGGGGTAGTCACAATCTACATTAATTATTCCTTGTGAGAACAGCTAAACCGCATGAAATACTAACACATACCTGACAATCGATGGAATATTCTCCATCCTTGTCGAACCAAGCGTCACCATGTAAACCAGGACGTTGAAAGAATGGAAACTTCGACCCATCTGCCAACAAATATCCACCATGCCATTCTGGATACACTTGTTTCACCACGTAGTTTTTTGAATCTTCTTTTTCATCAGCTTCAGGAAGGTGGATGGCTTCATCATGATGTGAAAGCAGGGCAATAATAACACAATCTGTACACTTCTCGACTCCACCAACAGAAATGCCAGCCCATTGGGCGGCATCCTCAGGAGATGCAGCATTGCCATAGTGGCCAGCACAAAAGAGAAAGATACTGAGTTGTAGGTGTACTGGTAGCTGAGGGCAGTTCGAGTTGTTATAGAAGATAGGGTCTTCTTTGATCTGGTTGATGAGAGCGTCAAATGTCTCAGGCTCAACCCGGAGCTTGCGACGAAAGCGGTCAGGGCTATGAACTCTCCAGTGGTCTAGAATATGGAGTTGAGAGCACTTGGGTAAGGGTGGGGCATGCTGAAGAATACAGGTTGTTTGGATTTCAACCAATAACTCATGATAATGTCGTGACCAGTTGAAGTAGTACTCAAGCTCAAAATCAGAAATTGAATGCATGCTATCAGTCTCAGAAGATGTTGGGGATGGTGGATTGTCGGAATCCATAAACGCATCAGAGGAAATGTTGATATCTGGTGTATCGATGGAGATCGGAGAGCCCAAGTCTGAGCATAAAGAGATCAAATCAGAACTGTCTGACAGTGAGATGTCTGAAAGGGCAGAGGTGATATGCTCCTGTAATCGCCATCTCTGTGTTGCATAGTGGTATTCTGCAAGCTCCTGGAGCATGACAGTACGTATTGTTGGAGTAGGCATTGAGGCGAGTCTGAGACTCTTGAGTCCAAACAAAGTCCCTGAGGACTCATTTGAGGCGGGGTTTAAATATGCCGAGTGCTGTGTAGCACACCGAAGACCATGCAAAATGCATTTTAGCTTCATTTTTGCTATTTTTGCTTTCCAGGGTGTTCACGGTAGCCATTTTTGACATCATTTTTGACATCATTTTTGTTTGTTTACTGCCAAAATGGTTGAAAATGAACTGAAAATGAAGCCAAAAATGAGCCAAAAATGGCCCAAAAATGTTTACTGTGAACAACCCTATTGTTACTATAGAGTGGAGCTTTCGAAGCCTTCGACAGATTGTGTCTGAGCGCAGGTTGAGAAGTCTAGCTATCCCATCGATTGACAGAGGTGAGGATAGCAAAATAATGGCACCAAGGACCTCCTGTAGGTGCTTGAATTGAGACGGTCATGTTTGGGCGGCGATAGATTGGGCGAGCGCTTGGCGATAACAGGAATCCAGAGTCCGCCAGAGAAGGGGTTCTGCGGTTGCATGAGCAGACGGGTGCAATATGAGTTGCAGTAATGTATCAGGCTCCCAAGGGGGTGGCGGAATGGGACTTTTGCATATACAGTCGGAACTTTTGGTTCAGCATCGGTTTTCCCCCCTCCCCCCCCCCACCTACCATATATAGTAATTTCACATCACGTGCTCGGTCATATGTTTCTTCTGTCGACATGAACAGAGCAAAAATTGTACTTTTTATGATAATAGTGAGATATATATCAAGTACGACGACGTTTTGTGCTTGTGGTACTTGCTTTGCAACTTCGGCATGACCAATTCTTAGGTACGATATCGTATTTCATGCACTCGCGATGGTACTGACCCCAGGCCAAACTCATCAGCAGCTCCGATAATCATTTTCATGACGACTTACCCAGATGGTCTCACACCCAGCAACCTTGCATCGCATGACAGTGTCACCCTTTTTGATCTCTGAATTCGATACCTCGTAGCCACACTCGCATGCACCAAGGTCAAACCTCCTGGTTTTGCGGACACGCCGACTCCGAGGCTCAACTTCCAAAGTGCGGGAAGGGGATGGCAAAATCTCGGCTCCAAGCCGGATTGTTGGTGTCTTTGACTGGTCTGCTGCAAGGTGTGTTCCTTCAGAGGCTCGAGTGGGTGTCAGACACTGAGATTGCATGGGCTCAGGATGCGGGGATCTTCTTTCGACGATCTCAGGCAGATCAGGAGCAAGGTCGTCGATGTCGGGGGTTTCATCTCCACTGGCATCAGATGGGGGCAGAGCGGATTCGTCGTCGATCAATGGCTCAGTTGCATCATGCTCAGCATCAGATGACTCCGGTGTTTCGTTTTCTGAGGGATTTTCGATTCTGTGACGTGGATGTGAGATATTTTGAACCTGTGCTGAATAACATTCCTCACCGCAGGGCCAACCGTGAGCTATGAGCTTCAGATATTAACATAGGAACAGTTTTCTTCTTCTTGAGATTGCGAGGCTTCCGTACGAAACGGGTATCCCAGATCTTCTTCATTACACCTGTTTCGTACTCTGAGAGCTGGACTTTCATGGGGTATTGCAATGGGGACACAATATTGTGTTGCCCGCGAAAGTGTGTGTGAAGGTTATATGTCCAAACAGCTGGGTTCTGGGTGGGGCACAAAGGGCAGATTATTGGCACGTTGGAGCACGGTGATGATTTGGATGACTGCGCGGCACTGGCATACTGGAATCTCATGAGATTAGCACACAACGACTTCTTGAGATCAAGACTGTAGCCAGCGTCAGCTCCTCGACCCTTTTTAAGAACCAGCCGGCACATCGGAGAGGGTCAGAGACAAAGTCCACATGCCTCTCCGTTGATACTAGTATCGTAAAGAATGTGAGCCCCCATATGCTCCAGGATGCGTTGTGCATTTGATCGGTCCAGTTGGGCCTTTGGGCCGCAGATAGAGCAATCCGAACCAGATTCATTGAAGGGAGGATGGGTAGCATCATCATGTTCGCAAACGAAACATGCTTTCCCAGCATTTCGGTAAGGAAAGAATGGGGAACACTTTACGACAGGAATGAAGCGGAGGTCATGAGGCAATAACTCCTGAAAGAGACTTGATGAAATTGTTACGAGGAACGAACTCTCAAAGAGATACATTGGCTTCCCAGGAATTCTAACCGATATTGCGGGGTTGAGGGGATGAATAAAGCGGCCCGGGACACTGTCACAGGTTGATTCCATTTGCAAAGACCAGCACCAATCATATTGTTGGCTCGTGTCGTCCTCTACGGTAGCTGGAAGAAGGCGCAGAATTTGAAAGCCAACTTTCGCAGTTCCATCAGCCAAAAGATGCAGACCAATCTCGTCCAGATTGTCTTTACCAGCAAAATGTAGCCGATTCACTTGAGCGACGGCAAGGAAAATCATCTCTTCGCATTGAACAAGAGTCGCAACAGGATTCCCAATGCGAAGGGACGGGGCTCCAAAGGAACTGTCATATGAGATTATGTCGGTATTGTGATCTGACGGGGAGACGGAGTTGAAGCAAGGTAGCTCCTGCACACGCTTCAACCGGTCAGTCGAGGAGCAATTGGTCTGGAACATCATCCGATGCCGCAGCGCTTTTGCTTTGGTCGTTTTCAGTCCGTTGATCACAATCTGGGATGTAATCTTGTCGTTCCGTGGTGCCTCTTCTGCAATTGCATCTTCCATATCACCATGTGGGGTGAAAGGTTGAGACACAGGGGTTGGCGCCTCAACAGCCGGGGGGGTGGCCTGAGAATCATATGTAGCCGTCAGTTCCGAGCAGTCGAACTCATCATCTGCGTCTTGAACATTGACAAGGAGGTCACCGAGAGGAGACAGAATATCTATCCCCGGAGTGTTGCTGAGGCGATCAAAAGCCTCAGCGGCCTCAGGAACAAGTTCGACGGCTTTCTGACGACCTAAAACCCAACAAGTGTGGAGGTTCACACCTGCAACCTCGACGTTCCCCTGCCACGATGCAGGGTTGATATGATCTGCTTTTGCTGTGATTTCCCCAGAATCTTTCGTGATAACTGGTAATTGGAGGCGTTGGTGTCCACGATCCCACTCTGGATGCCGTGCCAGAATAATTGCAACCTCCGTGAGGCCCGAAGCACAATTACCAAGTTGGATCGTGTCGACGTTCATGTCCGTCCCAACCGCCGTTCGTATTAGCCCAAAAAATTGCTCGAGACGGTCGGTGCCAAGGAGAACGATGTAAAATGTGCCGCGGGGATTATCGACCTTGGCCTTTGCGACGCAGAAATATATGTTCTTCACCATCAACATGATGTCGACATAGGATTGTGTTGGCATGAATTTTGTACGTGCTGAGTTATCGTTGTAGAGGTAAAGCGCAAGATGTGCCGCAGCGCTCAGATGGATGAGCTGTTCGTCCAGATTGAGGTCCACGCAGATATACGGCGTGATGAGATTCCGGGCAAAATGTCCATAGATCTGTAACGCTTTGCGCGCCCAGGTGAAGCTTGGGTCTGACTCTGAGGAGGCCGCAGGAAGGGACCAGATTTCCTTGAGGAGCGAATATCCAAGTACAACATCTTGCCTATCATTTATTTGGATTAAGAAGAGCCCGTAGTCGAAAGGAGGAGACGCCGTTAGATTGCAGATGGGCACGAAGGATCGGAGGAGTGATACAGTGACCCTGGATAAAGATCCCTTTGTTTCGCATCATCAGATTTCGTTGCCTTTTGGAGACATGTTTGAAGTCCTTATCGGCCATGATATCATCTGAGCCAACGAGGTAGTTCATGAAGTCGAGAGGGCGAAGTTGTTCATAGATCGGAGAGTCCTCTTTGAGCATAGTATCCATAGTAAGGCGAACCAAGGCTTCACCACGCTTTGATTCCCCATCCGAGGCAATGCACACTGTACGGTAAGATCCTCCGCAGCGCTGCTTTTGATTCTCGGTGGTAGTCAGTATTGTTCTGATGAGGCTGGCATGCTGAGCACCGGTTTCCTTCTTGCAGGTACCAGATATCATAATAGGACACGCGCTGTATTCACGTGGATTCTCTGAGAGCACGCCTATGGCGGCCACAGTCGCCTGATCAATGTGACGATGTATGAGTCTTTTTGTTGTCAAGTTCAACGGAAAACATACCTCACTAGCCAAGTGGACTTTACCATCCTGAAGTGCATCACACAGCATGTCCAACTCTCGTTCAGAGGTAAATGTCAAGGGAAGCTTCTGGTTGTGTTCCCGACATGTTCCCTGGAATTTGTCATTCGAATCATCCCATCTTACACGCTTCTCAGTTGCTAGCTCGTCAAGCATGATAACTTGATGATAGATGTTTGAATCTGATTGAGGGAACGCATCATCCACCACACGAGAGAGGGCGTCAAAACAAGAGACTATATTGGTTTCAATCTCGGCAACCATCGGAATGGAGGGTGATACGATGAGAGGTCGAATGATTGTGTTGCGGCGGATCGTCGTAACACTCGGGAGCGATAGGGAGCGATGGGCAAACTCGGCGACACGTGCACCGCCAAGCCGTAACATAACAATGGAACGCATAATATCCTCTTCGGTGTATCCCCTGGGCTTGTATAACTTGTTCGCGGCTCGCTCATACTGCTGAATGAGGGTTCGTATACCCACACGATGTGCTAAGCCAGCTTGAACAAGCGATGCAACACGGTCTACTCTCCCACTCGCAACTGCCAAAATCCACTGCTTGTGATCCTCAAGCGCTGCAGCCTTGCCCAGCAATTTCCGGCTGTTGTTGAGCTTTGTCATTCGCAAGCATTGGACCTGCTCATTCCTCCTTTGTACCGCAGTAATGAGTCCTCCAATGCCGTGATATTGAAGAGGTGTGTTCTCGTGTACACCGCACTTTATCCGATGCATGATACCCTCATACAGCGACGTGGACTTCAGCGCCTGGCATGGAATGCAAACCTGCCTTTCGTTCACTTGTTGTTTCTTGCATGTTTTCGCTTGGAGGAAGCATTTGTCACGAACGGAATGGTAATCCCAAGGAATGACATGATGATTGTGGAGCCCAAACGGATAGGATGTATGTTGATTCTTTCCGGGTGGAAATGAAATGAGATTTCCCCCACAGACCTCTAGCTTGGATCGGACAGGATTTGGCGACATGTCTATGTCGTGCTCGCTTGCAGGCTCGTCGATTTGATCCACATTGATCACCTCGGGCATTAGGCGGGGTGGGTATCTGCGGGCGTCTCGTAAGTTCGACAACATTTTGGGAATTCGAGGTCTCACGCACGAAGTTTCTAATTCTTCTAGAATCGCTCAAACATGCCACCTTTCAACCCACGCCACATTACGCAGTACCGGAGGAAAGCTAAAAAGCCATCAAGTCCGTATTGACCCCGTTGCATCATTTCCTTCGCTGCGGCACGCGTTGCATCCTCCCCCCACCCAAATGCTCTCTTCATCATCGGATTCAGCACCTCTTCCCAGTCATCCTCCCTGGGGCCTTGCAGGATGGTCGAGGGATCTTTCGAAAATTCGTTGAGCCGATTTTCCGCCGTCGCGAGGGGGTTATCACTTGGTATCCGCTCGATCGCCATGTGAAATCGGGTGAGCAGCTCAGACGCTATCACACATGCCTGCGTCTCATCCTTGCCCAGGCTCATCCAATGAGGCACAGGTGAGGCATCCAACGGCATTGGATCATTGTCTTCATCAACTCTCTGTTCATCGCCGACCTCGGGAGCATGGATTGGAGCCGGCGCAGATACCAGAGGAGGGTTAGGGGCAGCCCTCGCCTTGAAAAACGAATGGAGTGTTCGATTTGGTTTTGCCTCTGGTTTGGGCCAGGTACACGCTTTTTGTCTGTCACGCTCAGCTTGGCAGGGTTTTGACGCGCGGTGGATATCGAGGTTTTTGTGCCCGCCTGTACCAACTCGGATGTCGGTTCCACAGTCTGGACACTGAAGCGTGCTTTCTGCCGTAAATTCGCCAGTTGTTCTAAAGGACGCGTTAGATCACATTCTGCACTTATCCCGACACTTACTTTTTTTTCTTCGGCATTTTCAACGGTTGTGTGGGTTGGTACAAATTTCTTATTAGGTATTATCTGTCTACGGCGGTTCTCTATGACGTTTGAAAGCTTCTCATGAGTAATTATGCTGTCTGAGGGCGGCCCGCCGCCGCCTGAATGCCCAAGTCGGAACTTTTTTTCTGGCCTCCGGCCAGACCCCCCCCCCCCCAACCCAAGGTCCGGGATTCCCGTTCCGCCACCCCCTTGAGGCTCCTCGACATTGTCGTCTTTCATCATGTCGCAGACCGCTTTTGCCCAGAGGAAAAAACCGTCTGCTTGGCGAACAACAGACTGCAGTTGTTCGATTACCTGGTCATCGGCACTAAGATCGTGAGACTGAAAAACATCTAAGAGCTCGGGCATGATGACCAGGGCAATATCATGGAAATCTGGCCTGTTGTTGTCTAGGCTGAAACGTTCAATTAATGATCCCCTGATTCCGACAGCAACCTGAAAATCAGGATCGGGTCTACTTGTTATAAAAAACCTGACAAAACTAGGCAGGGATGTAAGGCCGTTCAGGATGATGCGAAGAATATTATTTCGGCTGTGATCCATGACGCACTCGTCCAGAGCATCCAATACAACGAGGATGGGTTGGGAGGCTTCCCTGGTTCGTTGAAGCGGCTCTTGGATCAGCATCTTAAACTGATCCGAGAGACTATAACTCTGAACATCCTCAATCATGGCCAATGACACGCAGAGTTCTGTGAAGAAATGTTCGTGGACAAGTGCTATTTGATAGGCAATTGAACGGAAAACTCTATCAGGCTTGCATAGTTCTTCCTCGTTTCGATGGAAGAAAAATGTGGCACCGAGAAAATTCCGTTCGTCGAACATGCGCGAGATGCTTGTGGCGATGGCAGTCTTTCCCATACCCGCTTGTCCGCTTAACCAGTAAACATTGGTTGTACCGGGTGTTAGCGCCCAAGCACAGATGTTATCAAGGATTTTGACGCGTGTACCTGGTAAACATTCGAGTTCTGGGTTATATTTCGCTTTTGAGACGTGGGCAAGACGATCGAGAAGGTTCCTCATCGCTAAGATGCAACGCGTTAGAATTTGCGAACCCTGAATGATAGTATGGCATGCACCTTGCCTTTCTTCTTTCACATTCTCGTCTTCAGTCTTCTCGCCGTTCTTGTTTGGTAAATATCTCCTGTAGATGAACGATCTGAAAGTGCGAATTACAAGGACGAGATACGAGAGGCCGATCATGAATTCGACCGAGATCGCGATCCGAAGCCAGATTTCTGCCCGTGCAGAAGGAGGTGATGGTTTGTCTGTGCTGCTGCCTGTCGTCCGAACGGGGGACATTATTGCTGCACAGAAGAATAGCAATGACCTGCAGCATGCGTCAGTTGGCAATGTTCATACAAGCCACAAGTGATGACTTTCCATGTAAGCCACACCGCTGGCAGGGCAAGAAGAACCAATAAAACCTCTTCTTTTTTCTCGACCATTATCTGAGTGAAACCGTTAGGAAAATCTGTCATGGCATAGACAGCAGGAATGTATACTTTTGCGAAACTAAGTCCCTTTCGATTAGTTTTCATGGTATTGAAACGAATCGTATATAGGCAGCAGTAGACCACAGTCATTAATGATGCCAAAAGAGCGAGGAGAACAAGGGTTCTTGTGACGGCTTGGTTGGCTGCATCTGTGATTTGAAGCAGAGAGAAAATAGCACTACCAAAAACGTCAGGTGGTTACGACCATTACAGCACAACCACTGACGAGAGTAAAAGAGTTGCAACAATATTCATCGTATTTAACTCTGTTGAGAGTGTGGCAACGAAAGCAGTCCACTGACCAGTGAAAATCTCGATGGCTTTCTCGTTATAGGTCGCGACAAAAAATACCATGATCACACGCTCCAGATACATCGAAGGAATCCGCAACAGGAGATGCCGGTAAACCTGCCGGGCCATTTGGTCGACACAGTACCTAAACCAGGACAGGCGCCCCGGGTACTTCGCAGAGTCAAATGCGTAGAACTGATAAGGGTCACGAATCGGCAATGCACGGATCAAGGTGCGAACATAATCAGGCAGGTTTCCTACGAGGAGTCGCCGCTCTAGTGCGACTGTGTCCACTCGGCTAATAAAGAGAAAATCGACAATAAAAAGAAATCAATATAATTTGAGACCATGTTCGTAAGCATAGTGGCTGACCGAAGTTGAGGTGGTATCTTATCAGCATCCTCGTGGGGAGGTGACCCTGCGAGGCGTCCCCGCTCTAGTGCTGTCGTGTCCACTCGGCTGTGGGGGGAAAATTGACGATAAAAAGAAATCAATATAATTCGGGACCATGTTCGTAAGCGTAGTGGCCGACCGAAGTTGAGGTGGTTCAACATCCTCATGGGGAGGTGACCGCAATTTCATCCAGTGGCTTAGCATCTACAAGTATTTGTGAGAGGTAGCTTTGGTGCGAAAGAGGTATAACTACTATAAGCGCACCTTCAAAACACTCATGGATCGATGTGTATAATGTCGAATAGTGTTGCACGAATGCACAAGTGCAGTAAGACAGGCAGTAATTGAAAACGTTCCTATCACGCCATGTCTGTGCTTATCTTGACGCTTTCAAGGCTGCATGCACGTGTCCAGCGAAATTTAGCTCGCCCAGCTCAACCCCTCCCCTGAAAAGTCAGGTGAGCTCCCAAAAACGGAAATGCTGACGAACTTGGTTGAACTTCGATGCCTGAGGTCGAGTAATCCCGATTCAAGCCACGCAGGTCATCGCACAAACCTCGAAGATGGGGCGGGGCTCGCTTATGTAAGGCGACGCTGCAACGTCACTTGACACTAGCAACACAGGCGGGCCGCCGCCAGAATGGCATACTGTTTGTGGCAGAATCACACTGGCGCACAGTGCAGGATACCATGTCTTGCCGTCATTAGCACCCTTACATCAACCTTCTTCTATCGCCGTTGGTTCTTGCCATCTATGTGCTAGCCGGGTCGCCTGGGGAGACAAAGAACATCTATCATGATTGTCGCCCAACGAAGTCTCCAGTGCATTTAAGGAGGTCAGTTGTAATGCAAACCTTGTCACCAAAGGATACATTAAGGAATATGGTGCATCTGGTGTTTTAACGACGAGGAGAGTGTTTCACAGGGGACAAAATTCGGGCAGGTAGGGGGAAAGGAAGCAGGTTTGGCGGTTGTCAGCAGCCTAGATCGCTTTTTGCGGAGAGAGAGTCATTGAGTCCTACAGTTTTGCGAACACCCCATCCGGTGACCGGTCATCACAATTGGGCATATCCGTTTGTTGCTACGTTTTCCGCTTGCATGGACGCAGGTAAAACCATTTCAGTGATACATTTTCTTCAAAAATACAAATCCATATATGTAGAAAGGCCGAAGATACGAGTGGGAAAAAAATGCATGAAGTGATCAGGAATGGCCGCAAGCAAGAATACGTGTTCTGAGGACCATGTCCTTCCCACTCGTCAAGTGTCCACAATGTAACCCAGAGACCGTCAAGGGCAAACCTCAAGCCTTGTCCGCAGTCTTTTCAGGTTCTAAGAGCTTGTCATCACGGTAACAAATATTCTCTACAACGGCTCGAATGCGTGGATCCGCATTTCCTCTCAATTCTCGAAGCTGATTAACAAGCGGACCCGGAATTTGTGGGCGCTGGATTCCTGCTTCGTTCCGCAACAATGACCACTCGGAATTAGAGAAGTTCAACAAATTTTCCAAGTCTGAGAGTAACTGTAGTAGTTCTCTGTTCTCGATTTCGCCTGGTACGTTTCGGACGCGCGAGGCGATAAGATGTGGGAAATGAGGTAGGAGGGCGCGCAGAAGAAGCGCTTTGCGCTGTGGAGTATTGGCAATGCGGCTCGCTTTTTCGCACAACACGGTGGACTCTTTTGACTCTAGAAGCCATGCAACAGCCTCAGCGTCCAGCGTATCCGGAACTTTCTGAGTGAGTCGGTTCATGCAATAACCGTACAGGGCCAAAAATCCGACACCTACGGAAGATACCACGATGTAAATTTTGCGACCTGGATCACGATTGGTGTCGACATATAAAGCAACAGCTATCGGTATGAACAGAGTGAAGCCCCCCAACAGGACCAACTCTGGAGGCCCATACAGTGGAGAGTATGTGTCTGATTTATTTGGCTTAGGTTCTGCTACCGCAAAGGCGCCCATAATCGGGCAAAAGATCAATAACTGCCATGTGGTACTGGCGTACGCCACGAGGGGGATCGTCGCAACGGCCAGTATGGTAGACTGAACTGCGATACAAATAAGGCGCAGTTTCGGACCCTTGAGGAGAACTTTTTGGGAGACGAATTCAATAAGGCGGGAGAAAGGAGATTGGAATGGAGCTGATTTTATGAAAGCGGCCGAACACGAGGCGAGGATGAAGAATGTGAAGCCAATTAAAAATATCACTCCGACAAGGTACCCGAGTTTCGGATTGTGGGCGCGAATGGTTTGACTGCGTGCATGTCAGGCATTGAAGTTCAGAACCTGGATGAAGGGGTAGCTTACTGAATGAATAGTCCGAAAAAGAATACAGCAATAAGGGTGAAGAGGGGTAGAGAATCTATCACCCTGTGTAGCTTC
>QFEU01003654.1:0-14154 GCA_003316345.1 Tricholoma terreum
GATACCATCTATGCTCAAGCATCTGAAGCAGCAGACAGGTGTCTTGCTTGGCGCAAAAGGGGGCAGCAGTCAGGAAGGAGGCAGTGGTTTTGCAGGCAGTGGAAATTTTTCAGATGGCAGCAGTTATTCAAGCAGGGGTGGTTATTTGGGCATGCAGGGCTGGGGGCACAGTGCCTACAGTGGAGCCCAATACAATTTCTTTCAGGGAGAGGGCCACTAGCAATCTTTTCTGCCCTCCCTTCATACCCACCAGACTTCTTTCACAATCAGATATTTTCTCTCCCCAGGACCCCATTCCTACAAAGAACACCAAGGGAACACAAAGTGATTGATCCTCAGTGAGTACAGAAAATGGGTGGACAAGGCCTTGGAAAACCAGATCATCTGCATCATATTCAACATCAATTAATCTGGCTGCAGACACCCCTCTTGCAACTTCAGCCACTCCTGCTCTCTGTGTGGTGGCCTCTTTTATGGATCCAATAAATGCAATACCTGAAAATATTTTTCTGATTATTACCAAACTCAAGCTGGATGTTTGGGAGTGTGCTCTCAAGGGTGTGGGCATCCTGGAGGAGTTTCAAGATATTCCAGTGGGCCTCCAGAAAGGTTTCCACTGTGGCCTAAAAAATTTTTCAACATCATGCATGTCCATTCTGCCAAATCACTACATGTCAGAAAAAGATGAGGAATTTGTGGTGGCAAAATATGCTGAGGAGATTGAGCTGGGGAGACTGTCATATGGTTACAATCTGGATATGCTTTTCTCTTTAATTGGACATTTTTGCACAGCTCCTCTTGCGGTCATCAACTAGGGCAATGGTAAATGCCACTGATGATACTCAACCTGGAAACTCATGAAGAATTCTGAAGAATTTTGCAAACTGTAGAAGATATTTAGCAATAAGGATAGAGATAAAGAAATACTAAAATGATAGCAATGATGTGATGCTAGAGATGAGGGCAATCCAGGAATACAATAAAATATGAGGAATTTAGTGATGCTTTCACAAAACTTTGGACTAGAATGAGCACTAAGTTTAGAGCTATACTTCTTAAACTCAAGTGGAATGGGTGAGGGTTACTACTGTGCAATCATATTGTCCTCAAGTGACTAATACAGGCATATATACATCCTACAAGAATATACCAAAAGGGGGAACAAAGGTCATGAGACTGAACATGAGGCTATGAAATATGTCTGCATCAAAATGAAGACAAATGATAAGGAACCAGAACTAAAGGTGAGGATCAAGAGCTGCAACTGAGTCAAAATGGGACTGTTCTGTAGCACTGTGAAACCAGGCTAAATGTGTTGTTGCCTCCTAAGGTGCTAACATCTTCATATGAATATGTCTGAAATGGCTGCCAAAAGGTTGAGTTCTTTACACTCCTCCACTAATTCCTGGTGGATTCCTGGGAATCCCAGGAATGGACCAGGAATGAACCAGGAATATTGGAACAGTAAAATTCACTAAATTTCCTTGTGTCATTCCTAGTTCATTTCTAGTTCATTCCTATTCCATTTCCAATATTCCCAGTTCTACCAAGAATAGAGCAGGAATATTCCCTAGGAATCCACCAGGAATGACCTGGTCTATTCCCAGTCATTTCTTACTATTATATTATAATTAGAAAAATAATGTGCCACAGCAAGAATTGGGCCGTCAACCTTTTGTGTGATTACTAATAACATACTACACAGCTAAACCACTAAGCCACAAGGTCCTGCAAGCCAAGTGGTCACTACTACATTACATACCATTTGCACGTGCTATGTCAAAGTAGGTAGCCGTGTCATCATGGCTGCCAGCTCACCATCACCACCACCACCACTGTCGACCCTGCCACCCCCACTGCCTACTGTCCCTACACCTCTACCACCATGCCCACTCCATCAACACATGCCCATGTAGCCACCAAGTGGCTGCAAACAGCCTATTTGAGACACAATGTGGGCCCAAAGCAAGTTTTTTTTTGTTTATTACTTGTTTTCCTTAATTAACTAATTGCTCTTCTTTAGCTTTTAGGTTCTAAGGTACTACCAACAACAGGTGCCATCACAAAACAACCCTGAGACACACAACTCACCCCCAGCCCCATGAGCAACTGCCCGTGGGGTGGATCATGGGTGGGATGACAAGAGGAAGGGGAGGAAGGAAAAGGTGGGAGGTACAAATGAACACCACATTACAAACGACATGCCATGAACGACAACTCAGCACCCACCCCCAGCCCTGCAAGCCACTGCTTGCAGGGTGGACTGCAGGTGTTAACTGCCACATCACCACGCCACAGCATGATAATGGGAGGGGAGGGTGGGGAGCCACAAATGAATGCCATGTCACAAACAACATGCCATGAATGACAACCCAGCACCTGCCTCCAGCCCTGCAAGCCACTGCTCGCAGGGTGGACCATGGGTGCTAACAGCCACATCACCACACCACAGCACAACAACAGGGAGGCAATGAGAGGGGAGGGAGGACAAATGAACAACAGCCCAGCACCTGCCCCCAGCTCTGCGAGCCACTGCTCGCAGGGTGGATTACGGGTGCTAACAGCCATGTCACCATGACACACCACTGCTGCAAGCCCCTGCTCACAGGGTGGATAACGGGCTATAATGATGACAGGCATGGCACAGCAAATGACACGGTGACACCACCCACCCCCAGCTTCATGAGCCACTGCTCATGGGGTGAAAACTGGGTGGAATATGGACACTGATAAGCACCACCACCACCATTGCGAGCCCCTGCTCGCAAGGTGGACCAGCCATCAGGAAAACATAACTTGTCTCTGGCTGCCCTCAGTTGCCCTGACATGCCCTATAAGGCCAGAATAATAAGGTAGGAAAAAATGAAAAACATACATATGATGCAGATGCCTATATATTGATATATCAACACCTACAAACATCAACAAATTTGATTATGAGTGTTCAGTGCATGCCAGGGCAGCTGAGGGCAGCTAGGGACAAGTTATGTTTTCCTGATGCGCCCATGGGTGCTCAATCATGAACCAACAACAACAAGAGGGGGGAACGAAAATGGGGGCCAACAATGCGGAGACAGGGCAGGGGCAGGAGACAGAGATGAGGAGACAGAGATAACAGCGGAGAGGGGGATGAGAGATGAAGACAATTATGACCAGGCAAGGAGAGGATAGGGAAAGGAGAGGAGGAGAAAACACACCACCCACCCCCAGTCTTATGAGCAACTGCTTATGAGGTGGAAAGCAGGTGAAATAACAAGGGGATGAGGACAGAGGATAACAATAAAAGGGAGGAGGGGGAGGGATAACAACAAGGGGGGTTGCCCATCATGATGGCCACTATGATGACCACAGCACCCCCACCTGCTGCTATGAGCAACTGCTTGTGAGGTGGAAAGAGATGCAGCAAGACGGAAACAATGGCCACCATGGCCACCATAGCACTCCTTACCCACTGCTATGAGCAACTGCTCACAGGGTGGGGACAGGGATGGAGATGGGATGGAGATGACAGGAACAGGGTGGGGTGGGAACAGGGAAATGAGACAGGAACAGGGACAGGGATGATGATGGGAATGGGAATGGGAATGGCAGGGACAAGGTAGGGGGGAGAGCAAGGGGGACAGTGAGGAAGGGTGGGCAGGAACAACAGAACAGGACTGGCATGCCCAGAACAATGGACCCAGGACAGTGGGGCCATGCCCCTGCCCTGACCCCTCTCCTGCAATTTGCATGGGGAGGGTTTTTTAAATTTACTTTTGTTTTTAATTTTAATTTAAATAACACATTGTTGCCCCTCGCATTCAGGTGCCAAATGTGAGGGGGGTATAATTTTTATGTATATAAATAAATATATATAAATAAATGTAAGCCCCCCCCCAATGACAATTGCATAAGGGGGAGGTATAATATTTATAAATGTAATTTTATGTCATAAATAAACTCTATATTAGTAACTAGAAGTTCTTCTGTGGCTTAGTTGGTTGAGCACACTTGTTGGTCATATGATCTATGATGCCAAGGTCCTGGGTTCAAACCCTGCTCAGACTATATTATTTTGTAAGCACTTGGTGAAATTCTCACAAAGTCTTGCTAAGCTTTGGTTGTTCAAGTCCACTCGGAATGACCAGGAATGGATCAGGACTAAACCAGGAATTTCAGGAATGAACTGGGAATAATGGGAATGAATCAGAAATTCACCAGGAATAGTGGAGGAGTATAAAGCTTTGGAAAGGTTCTGGAATATATTGCAGGTTGGTATGAGTGATGTGTATATATGTCTGTACTAGTCACTTGAGAGCAATAGAATTGTGCAGTAGTAACCCTTACTCATTCTACTTGAGTTTAAGAAGCATAGCTCTAAACTTAGTACTCATTCTAGTCTGAAGTTTTGTGAAAACATCACTAACTTCCTCATATTTTGTTGTATCCCTTGATCACTGCATCCCTCATCACCCTCATCTCTAGCATTACATTATTGCTATCATTTTGTTCCTATCTTGTTACTAAATGCCCCCTACAGTTTGCAAAATTCTTCAGAATTTTTTGAAATCTTTCAGACTTTTATAGTGTGTCCAAAATATTTTTGGACTCTCATTTAGCACCTTCAGACCATTTGTGTCATCTTCATACATTATTCACACCATTCCCCCATTCCCCACAGTGTTGGTGATAGCCATTTGACCATCTCACAACCTTCCTCTGGCTTGTGTTATACCAAGCAGACTCATTTAGGAGTTTTGTTTGAGTTTCCAGCTTGAGTATCATCACCACATCATTGTAAACCATTCCTATTCAGGGGATAAACATTCTGTTGATCTTGAAGTGCCTTTGCTTGAACCAACTGGTAAAATCATTATTGATCCCACAACAACTTCTATTAATACAATTATCAATTTTACAAAATTCCAATGTGCTTGGGGATCTTTTTTGGAATGTTACCTTCTGGTGGCTGATGCCCCTGAAGGAGCTCAGGCAGCAGTATTTGATGTGGGCTCCACTTTCTGAAACATCCCTATCCATCCTTCAGCGCACTACTTTCTAGCTATAATGATAAAAGGATTGATCCATCTTGACCTGGTCTTGAACTTTGGAACATTGCCATCACCTGGAATTTTTAGCAGGGTTGCAGATGCCATGGTGCAAATACACACATAGTAGTTACTTTAGTCCATAGTATACAACTAATCCGATGTGACATTTGACCCATCTAATACGGCTCCAGACGATCGGTCTATGTACAACTAGAACCCAAGAACAACGGATAGACCGGACATAATGAAATCTGATTGCTTTCAACGTAAGGGCCGATGATATAACTACTCTGTTTCAATGAGGTGTAAAGACTAAGTATTTGGCCGTCAGACTCATGAATTGCTATATCAGTATATAGGAAGACCTTTCAGTTTTCAGCTGTAGGACACAGACCGGCCAAAGATACTAAGTAAGCTACTATGTCAACGCGTATAGAAAGAGGTATTAGTCAGCAGCTGCCAGACACAAATTGTCCGAGGACATTATTCGTGAATTCCTATGTACGTAGGAAGACATATCAGTCTGCAGCCGTAGGTAACAGACCGGCCAAGGATACACAGTAAGCTACTATGTCAAGGTGGATAGAAAGAGGTATTAGTCTGCAGCTGTCAGACACGGATCGGCCGAAGACGCTAAGTAAGCTACAAGGTCAACGCGTATAGAAAGAGGTATCAGTCGGCAGCTGCCAGACCCAAATCGGCCAAGGACATTATTTGTGAATTCCTATGTACGTAGGAAGACGTATCAGTCTGCAGCCGTAGGTAACAGACCGGCTGAGGATACAAAGTAAGCTACTATGTCAAGGTGGATAGAAAGAGGTATCAGTCAGCAGCTGTCAGACACGGATTGGTCGAAGATGCTAAGTAAGCTACTAGGTCAACGCATATAGAAAGAGGTATCAGTCAGCAGCTGCCAGACGCAAATCGGCCAAGGATGTTATTTGTGAATTCCTATGTACGTAGGAAGACATATCAGTCTGCAGCCGTAGGTAACAGACTGGCCGGGGATACCAAGTAAGCTACTAAGTCAAGGTAGATAGAAAGAGGTATCAGTCTGCAGCTGTCAGACCCAGACAAAGAGTTCAATAAACAATGCGCGATTAGCTTCTACGTATACGATGCTTCCATCCTCTGGCAACAATAGCCAAACGCGCTGGTTGACAGTCTGCCCGCCGGTTAGTAGGCATGGATTGAGAAAATTCAGGTGGCATGCCTCCCGTGAAGAGGGCCACTCGAGAGGTGGATAGTCCGCCGTGGATGGCCGATTAGGAAACCGGCGATGATGGGCGTTGTTACAATACCCCAAACCATCGTTAGAAAAGAGGACCAAAGACAAGGACGCAGCAGCAGCCGGCTGCATGAGAGCAGGCGAGATGTAACATTTGCCATTTCAAAAGATATGGGCCTTGAACTGGCCATGAGCCTCAGCCTGTTGCGTACGCATTGGGTGTACTGAGCGGGGCAGTGACAGAGGGGGGGAACGGGACGTGTGCATGGTTTGGAGAAATCTTCGTCTGCAGCCAGGAAGCTTCAGGTGAGCTGATAATTCTCCTTGTAGGCCGCTGCATATCTCAATTCATTTAACCTAATAACATGAATTTGCCTACTGCTTTGCTAAATAGGTGCGGAAAGTCACAATGAGCCTCACGGCTGATCCCAACGATGTCAGGTGAAATCACATGATAGATCCTCGACATTGATAAGTGGAGGTCATCCTCACGATCAAAATTTTCCTACGCCCACATTGACGCCTAGAGTCACCATGCAACCGGACGACATTTCACTGTTTGTGGAACATTTTTGAGCCTGGCTGGCTACTGCCCAAAACCTGTGGTTAGCCGATCTGATTGAGGACAGCAATGCGATGGTTACCGAAGTGGTGAGTCTTTGCATCTCTATTTCTCAAGGTGAAACTAACAATTCCATAGATCACAATCTATGAGACCTGGGATCCCAGGGACCCTCCGCTTCCAGCAATCTTCAAGCCGCTATATAATATTATGCGTCAAATCCCGCCCCCTCCTCAAGCAATCCTTGTGGCACCGTATTTTCAGCAGGTGATTGCGGCCGTCGATGAGGGTCATCCAATCCCTCCGATCCCCAGCTATGCATATCCTGCACTCCGGCCGCTTGTCGAGACCCCACCAATCGCCTCGGCCAAAGCTGCTGGGAAGCGAAAAGCACCTCCAGCAAGGCAGGGGGTTGAGCCGAACCTAACACATGGAAAGAAACGGCACACGGATAAACGAGGCGATCAACGTTACAATAGTGAAGGAGGGGGCGAGGGTAACGAAGAGGATGGAGATCTCGACAATGAGGATGGGCGTGAGGATGAATTGGTCAGTGAGAAAGCCAGTGAGAAGATCGGTGAGGACGGGGCACATAAGTTGAAGTCGGCCGGTGCACACAATGATGGAATGGGAATGGAGGTCGATAAACAGGCAAGAGATGGAATGGAGGCCAATCCCACCCCCAGACAGCACACTGGTACCCCTACTGCTAGGTCTCATCCCACTCCTATCATAGAGATCACCTCACAGCCCTCCAAGCCCAACAAACGGTCCAAATCGAAACCTCCAAAGAGCCGACCGACGGTCATCGATGATAGCGATCCGGATTCACTGCCCATTACAACCAAGGGTCTTACTCCTGCCCAACTCAAAGCATCCTGGAGGGCCTAGACCAGAAATACGGATGTCGTCATTGTGAACCCACAATTTAACCGGACTCAATGCGACAATTGTGTCCGAGACCGCCTGATGTGTTGGACAGCCTCCAGGTCCGCCGCTTGTCTCAACTGTCGATTCATCAAGAAGAGCCAATGCCCAAACACTGAACTCACCAAGAAGAAAGAAGAGGTCAAGGCAGAAGGATCTCAGCCTGCAGCCAGCAGCAGAAAACCCAAAAAATCAAGCTCAACGTCGAAGGTTTTGCAATCGTCTAGTTCGCTGAATGCGATCGCACCCTCCCTGGCCCCTAATCCACCCACCGCTGCATCCACTGCACCAGTCCTCATTATCCCCTCCGCAGCCATTCCAGAGGTTGTGACAAAGCGATCTCGGTCCAGCTCTCGAGCTGCATCGACCGGGAAGCCAGCAGCTCCCTCATCGGATGCAGCCCCACCCGACCGCGTATTACATGTGACTCCGCCTGCCCCCCATGTCGATGTAGCTCCGCCTACCCGTCCACTGTCCCATAGTGCTGTGGCCATGCCAGACCCATTAGCGTGCGCACCTCCTAGTCAAGAGGAGCCACGTTGTATGCATTCACATTATTTTTCCATATACTTTACTGATCCAGTTATATAAGATATCCCTGCCCTGTATGGGACCACTCATCAGACCATTGCACCCGTGCCTATGCCAATGCCAGGCCTTCAAATTGGGGAGATATTTGCACGGATTGGGGCGTTGGAAGCTGAAGTGCGTCGCCTTGGCCAGGAGAATAGCCAGCTCCAGGAAATGATTGTAAGCCGTACAGAGGACATTGCGAGCCGGAAGGAGATGGGAAAGATGATGAAGGAAATCTACCGGACATCAGGGAGGGTTGACGATCTAGTGACCCACGTGAACACGATGGACCGTGCTTTGTAAGTCATTGATTCGAACATTCTGTTCCTCATCCCATCTTTGGTAGGAACTCAAGCTTCGCTAGCTCGTCAGCGACACCCTCGGATGTCCCCCACTGGGCATTCGGCACTGGTGGGCAGACCAACGACATTTTCGCATCGCCTAACCCACATCCCATTGTCGACATGCAGAACCATGACTGGTATTCTCCAGTTTCTGGCAACCACATGAACTCTGGCAGTAGCATGCAACCATCGGCCGATGCCAACGCTAATACGCAGGCACAACTGGAAGAGGCTGTGCGAAGTGGGACCGTCAATCCGGCCCAACTTGTATTGTCCCAGCCGTTGCAGCACCCAGCTGAGGGAGGTGGATAGGCATGATTGTGACACAGTCGAATTTATCTGATGCTGCATTTTTTAGATAACTTACATAACATCTGGCTGTAGTTTTTTGCCAATATTATATGGCTGGCATATACATTGCTCCATGTTTTGAAACATCTAAATGAATGCAAAGGCCTACAAGGCCAGCGACCGCCAGCCATGGTTAATGATCCAAGGTTGCAAGCCACTGCCTGGAGCGTAAGACGATCTAGTTCATCAACGCATAGGAGCTGGTTGTATCATTCTGTATTATTCCACCGGCCGTCCGCAGCATTTCTATCAGCCGGAATTGCTTAGCGTCATTTAACATTATATGGTCTAATCACCCCAGACACACGAAGTAGCCAGAAAAATTGTCGTGTCCTGGAATCAGTGACACGACATATGGTATTATTTAGCTTTAGTCAACAACACCTGCCGGTCATACATGACTTGAGAATGACGGCTTGGGGAAAACTGCAGAACGGCCAAGGTGAATGACAGTTGAGGCAGGGCAATGGGAGCCGACGCCGAGATTAAATCGTAGCTCTGGTCTTAGCCGGTCAACGGTTGACAAACCCCAAGATCGTCATGCGCCTATTGCCAGATTTTGTAATGACTAGATTACATCAACAACTACGTAAATGATACGAGGTTGACGACTATCCATATTCAATGGCCGGACACGCTGATTGAGTAGCATTGCATGCCATTACAGACCGGGTCTCTGTGCGCATGGGTACAAAATACAGACAATCATTGGGGCTTCAGGAAGCTCAACTGCCATTCAACTGGACCTCGGACACGATTGCTGACTGAAATCATATGTTGCTACAATTGCTGAAGCAAAAAACAACCGATGTACTAAGTCCCCTTGTAGCTCTGGCTGAAATAGACTAACGGTGCCCAATATCCACCGAATGGGACATTGACCGCTTTTCGAATGGCCATTTCCCTTGCTCCAATATCCATGCATGATTACAGACCTTCAAGGGAATATCCTTGTTTGGTCTCATTCACCATTCAAAGTGTTGACAATTGCCATGATTCGAAAGCCGGTCTTCTCTTCCAATATTACTTGTTGTTAAGTACCGATGGTTGCTGAGCTCACTTTGATCAATTCTTGCCATCTGGCCACTGCATCACGAAGCCATTGAGGATGGACGAAACATCGCCAGCTGCAACACTTGCTATGGCGGCTGGGCGATATTGCACTGTCGCCTTACCTCTGTCTGACCGGCCACAAGAGGGCTGATGGACACCGGCTGGTCATTTGACGGTTCATTCACCACCGAAAGCCAAAATTACCTGTTCCGCACATTCTCTAATGGCCCTTTCTAAATCTGTGCTCCATCTTGTCATCTCAATGGCATGGCCAGTACTAAGTTCCTCCCACCATTCATTTCGGTAGTGATCGTCAACTCGATGCCGATACGCAGTCCACCTTTCAGGAAAGTATCCACATTTGTCCAGATTGGTTAGATCAAGTCCACTAGTCGGTTGATGGATATCGATCTAAGCTGCCAGTTGTTTGGCGTAGTAGGAGATACAAGCCCAAGTAGCCGCAGTTACTTTGGTCCTGAGGTACAAAGACTAAGTATTTGACTGTCAGACAAAAATTGGCCGAGGACATGACTCATGAATTGCTATGTTAGTACCTAGAATGACCTATCAGTCTGCAGCTGTAGGATACAGCCTGGTGGAGGACATGATGTGAGTGACTATGAATTGGAATTGACTGAGGGGCCAGGCAATACGCATTGGCCAACCAACCCCCTGTAAAGAGTTCAGCAAACAATGTTTAATTAGCCTCTACGATACTAATGGTTACTGGTACAATCTGAGCATAATTAACTCATCTCCTCCGCATTGATTGCGATCAATTCAAGGGAATGCCATACATCCACCAGCTGTCTCTCAATGGCCTGTAGCCTGGCCAACTGCAGATGCGAATCTTGCCAGATCTCCAACTGTGTGGCCATGAGATCCTCCAGAGCCTCTGTAACTGTTGGCGGAGTAGTTAGCCAAGACCCATAATATTCAGCTGAGGCCCGCGGGTTATGGTAGGCGTCTGGCTAAATAGACAATGGCCAAGAATTAGATTCATGCCAATATAAGATTGGGTGACATACATATTGGCTGGCCCATGAGGAAGGATCAGGCTCTGGAATAGCAGGAATAGGAGCCGTTGTTGAAGCCGGCGAGCCAGGCATAGAACTGGGGTATACGATGCTCCCATCCTCTGGCAACAATAGCCGAACGCGCCACCCGACAGTCTGCATATCGGTTAGTAGGCATGGATTGAGGAAATTCGGGTGGCATGCCTCCTGTGAAGAGGGCCGCTCGAGAGGTGGGCGGTCGGCCGTGGATGGCCAGTTGGGCGACCCGTGATGGTGGGCGTTTTGACGATGCCCATAACCATTGTCGGATAAGCGGGTCGAAGATGATGAAGCAGCAGGAGCTGGCTGCATGATGGCAGGTGGGATGTAACTGTGTCCATCTCAGAAGATACGGGCATGAACTGGCCGCGAGCCTCGGCCTGTTGTATCCACATTCGGCGTACTTAGCAGGGCAGTGGTAGAGGGGGTGGACGGGGCTTGGGCATGTTTTCAAGAAATCTTCTTCTGTGGCCGGGAATTTTCAGGTGAGTTGTTTAATGTTCTTTTTGGCTGCCGCATATCAAAATCAATGAAAAGCTATTCAACCTAACCTGGGCTAATAATGCGATTGTTATTTTTGTATATGAATAAATACATTGGCATACCGTTTAACTAAATAGACGCTGAAAGTCACGATAAGCAGTGGCTGATCACAACAATATCAAGGGAAATCACATGATAGAAGTTCAACTTCAAAATATTGATCAGCAATTTGCCCCTCCCCCAAATCCACAACCACCTTTTCCATGTGACCGGACGACTTTGCGAAATGTTTTTGAGCCTGGCTGGCCACTGCCCAAAATTTGCAGTTAGCCGACCTGATTCGAGACAGCAACTCAATGGTTACCGAAGTGGTGAGTCGTCTTTGGGGTCTCTATTTCTAAGCAGAAACTTACAACGCAATAGATTACAATCTATGAGAGCTGGGATCCCAAGGACCCTCCACTTCCGCCTGTAATCAAGCTGCTCTATACCATCATGTGTCAAATTCCTCCCCCTCCTCAAGCACTACTGGTTGCACCGTACTTTCAGCAGGTAATCACAGCTGTCGATGAGGGTCGTCCAATCCCTCCAATCCCCAGCTACGCATATCCTATACTCCGGCCGTTGGTCGACACCCCGCCGATCGCCTCGATCACCGCTGCTGGAAAGCGAAAGGCGCCCCCTGCACGACAAGAAGTCAAGCCGGACCCCTGGCATGGGAAGAAACGGTGGACGGATAGAGCAGGTGATATCTCTGTGAGCGATGATAGTGAGCGCTCAGGTGGGCACGACGAAGAGGATGAAGAAGCTGAAGATGAGGATGAGGAGGAGGATGAGGATGAGGATGAATTGATGAGTGAGGCGGCTGATGGGGAGGTCAACCCGTGCGGGGCTGATAGGTTGAAGTCGGTTGATGATGCAGATAAGGGAGGGCAAATGGAGATTGACAATGAGAACGATGGCATATACCCCTATCCCACCCCCAGCTCCCAACCTCGCCAACCCGCCCCCAGATCCCATGGCTGTTCCGTTGTATTGATCACCCAGAAGCCGCCCAAGGCGAACAGTAGGTCCAAATCCAAGCCCCAGAAGAGCAAATGACCAGTCATGGATGATAACGAGAACGACCACCGTACTTCACTGCCCATCACAATGAAGGGCCTTTCCCCCGCCCAAATCGAATCATCGTGGAGGGCTCAGACCAAAAATACCGATGTCGCAATTATTAACCCAAGACAGAGTGAGGTTCAATGCGATAATTGCGTGCGGGACCGCGTTATGTGTTGGACAGCCAATAGGTCCACCGCCTGCCTCAACTGTCGTTTTGTCAAGAAGAGCCGATGTCAAAACACCGAACAGGCCAAGAAAAAAGAAGACAACGCGCCGGATGGGTCCCAACCCACGGCCACCGGCAGAAGACTCAAGCAATCTGGCTCAACCCCCAAAGGGTCGCAATCGTCGACTTCGTTGAAGATTACTGTGTCCCCCCCGGCCCCTCATCAACACACCTCCACATCCGTCACGCCGGTGGTCATTGTCCGATCTGCAGATGTTCCAGAGGTCGTGAAAAGGCAATCTCGGTCCAGCTCCCGAGCCAAATCGACCAGGGCACAGGCGGCTCCCCAACCCGATGTAGCCCCGCCTGCCCCCCAGTTGGACATAGCTCTGCCTGCCCCTCCACCTTCCGATGCTGCTGTGGGCATTCCAGACCCATTAGTTTGTGCACCTCCGGTTTAAGAGGAGCCACGTTGTAGGTATTCACATTATTTTTCAATATCTTTTACTGATCCAATGACATAAGATATCCCTGCACTGTATGGGACCGCTCATCAGGCCGTTGTGCCTGTGCCTACGCCAATGCCAGGCCTTCAAATCGGGGAAATCTTTGCATGGATTGGGGCATTGGAAGCCGAAGTGCGTCGCCTTGGCCAGGAGAATAGCCGGCTCCAGGAAACGATTGTAAGCCGTACAGAGGACATTGTGAGCCGGAAGGAGATGGGAAAGATGATGAAGGAAATCTACCGGACATCAGGGAGAGTGGGGGATCTGGTGACCCACGTCAATACCATCGACCGCTCTTCGTAAGTCCTTGATTCAAACATTCCGTTCCTCATCCAATCTTTGGTAGAAACACCAGCTTCGCTAGCTCATCAGCCACGCCCTCAAATGTCCCCAACTGGGCTTTTGCCACTGGTGGGCAGACCAACGACATCTTCACATCGCTCAACCCGCATCCCATCATCGACATGCAGACCCACAACCAGTATCCGGTAACTGGACACCAAATGACCTCTGGCACTGGCACACATCCTCCTGCTGATGCCCATGCCAACACCCAGGCACAACCAGAAGAGGCTGCGCAAAGTGGGACCGTCAATCCGGCCCAAGTTCTAATGTCCCAACACTTGCAGCAACCAGCGGAGGGAGGTGGACAGGCATGACTCGGTTGGTTGAATTGATACTCATTTGTCGGGGAACTTTTTTTCTGTACTTTACACTCCCCCCCCTAGTCCGAGCGGACTCCGAGCTGTCCGAGTAAAGTCCAAGT